>JAOYMZ010000032.1:386779-401112 GCA_025802335.1 Pinguicula primuliflora | reverse complement strand
TTATTTTATTTCGGATATATGTAGTGTATGATTGAGGTAAGTAGTTTTTTTATTTCTGCTATATTCGCGTATTAATTTTATTCTTTTTATAATAATAATTAATATTATTACCACTATAATTAGGAATATTACTGCTATTACTATGATTATGAGTATTATTATTATTATTATTATTTTTTATTTTTTTTATTTATTTTTTTATTTTTATTTTTATTTTTTTTATTTTTTTTATTTATTTAATTATTTAATTATTTTTATTTTTATTTTTATTTTTATTTTATTTTTTATTTTTTTTATTTTTTTTATTTTTTATTTTTTATTTTTTTTTATTTTTTTTTCCGAGCTGAGGGTCTCTACGGAAACAATCTCTCCATTATGTCGAGGGGTGGGGGTATGATTGCGTACATCTTACCCTCCCCAAACCCTGCCTAAGTGCGGGATTTACTGGGTATGTTTGGTTTGGTTTGCATATAAAGCTAATCATCCTCACAAATCTGTGGCTCTAGTCTAGCCAAAACATGGCATCTCAATAAAACCTGACCTACTTTTAAATTTAACCTAGATACAGCTTTGATTTAACCTACATCAAAGATTTTGTGTAAAACTTGCACCTACAAATTACAGTATAGGCATCAAGCATGAAAGTAGTATAAGATTTACCTGTACGCTGTCTAGATGCTGACTATGCTCGGCAAGTGTCGCAGCTAAAGACTCGGCATGACAACTGCTATCACCATCATGCACATCGCGCAGGAGCTCGGGACCCTCCCCATCATTGTTTTTTGCCTGTGAACACAGTTATTGAACATCTCATTACATTCCTAGGTAAAAAAATCATTCTTTGCCCGTTAAAAGGATTTGATAAGAAGCAATGATCCCACAATTCCAGGTATATAATGATCATATCAGCATAAGTAATATTCAAGGATCTTTTTCTTGGAAATACAAGTTCCATATCATATCGGTAACACACTAATGCTAGGAGCATACGAGCTGCAGTGATTGTTTATGAATGCGCTGCAAGGCATGAGTCCAACGTCGCAGGACTTCAGCAATATTAACACTAGGCTGCCCTCTTGAACTTCTTTTATCAACTAGAGAATAAATTTCATCATGACCATGTGAAACAGATGATTCCGATTTGATTTTTCCCAGTTCATCTAGATCCCGCGAACTGCAAATTTCCCCACTATCCACACTTTGGGGAGTAAAATTAGCAGATGATACTAGTGTGCTTTGATTCATCGCTGCTAACAAGGATGAAAGTAACTGAAGTGTAAATTTCAAATGTAGCTAGTATATTTCAATGTACACAGCAGTCATTCCAGGGGTAACACACTACCTATGCTCCCGATGAGCTATAAGGTCCTCAATTGGGCCAGAAGCAAGAACCTCGTGCTGGCCTGTACAAACAAAATATATGGAGTTAATCAATAACGCAATTGACATGAAATATATAGCTTGATTTTATTCTACTTTGTTACTCACTTTTTTGAGATAACAAAGAGTCCCACAAGCGGGTAGCTCTTTGAACCATGTGGGAATTTTGGCTCGAGATGGATACAAGCTCATCCCACAGTTCACCTTCCAGTTTCACTTTGTTTCGTAAATCATGTAATTTTTCAAGCTCTTGCTGTAGATATGCCTGAGCAAGAAAACATGATATGTAGGACCAGATAGAATATATGTCAATCCCAGATAAACCATGATAAATTACCTCTTCAGCACATATACCACGAAACTCTGCTGTCATTTCATGAGATAAATCAGACCACATTGTCTGCCTTTGTACCGCAGTCTCCGCATTTTTCAAAAATCTTAAACGCTCTAGGGCTATTCGAGCCTATACATGAACATGTGTGAGATAATCATACCAATAAGAAGATTTTGGATTGTACTGGTATATACAGAAATGATAATAATCCAGTCACAGTGCATACAATTTCAATGCCTGAGTTCTTTTAAGTATTATTAAAAGAAACTCAGGAAGGAGAAAAAATAATGTGCCAAAGCCTACGCTTATACGTAAAACTGCATAACTCATAAGAAAAGCACGCCATTGCTGAAAATTCTCAATGATGTCCAACTTTTAAGGCAACAAATCAAATGCGCGTTCCAAGGCTCATAAAGAATCTAAATGGAAACAGTAGATATGTGGTGCAGATAGGATTGCAGATGATATCTATCAGCTGATAATATTTCCAAGTCGACTACCCTGTTAAACAATGAGATCAAATGACTTACTTTAGTTATAGGAAGTAGAGCAGCTGCATGCGAAAAGGCTACATCCGTTAATGGAGCTGGTAGGGCAGTTGATGCCACATCAGTAGGAAATGTTCTCCTATGCACTTCCCTCAAAGCATGCAAAGAAAGCTGCCATAAGAGTTCAACAAATCTGCAAAAAGCTTACAGAAAGTGTTTAGAATTTGGGAAAAAAAACATCGGTTCGTGATCATCCGGTCCAACTTGCATATATAAGAGATGTACATAATTGGTACGAGCTGTACGGACAAGTAGCAAAATAAGTTGTAAAAGTCCATATTTACTGAATCTTCATCGAGGGGAGGTCCAAGCCATACTTCCCAACTCTGGGAAACACAAGTCTAATCTCCTACACATCCCCTTCTAACACAGTCGCACAAAAAAAATATTTAGTAATTTCCTTTGATCTGAAGTGGCTGCTAGGGGCCCGATAACTGAACTATGATTGACCAGCTACTTTCAGGCATTTGGAAAGAAGAACTTGAATGAAACGGATTCCCTATGGCAGACTTTCCTAACGACATTATTTAGCCTCAAGCACTACCAACCGTATAACTGAGAGTGCTGCATAAAACTAACCTCGGCCCACAGCAAGTGGCCAGAGAAGACACTCTCGAATTGCTCCTGGGTAACGCTCCCTGCACTTCCAAGTCGCTTATAATTCCCTGCACAACCTGCAATATTCCACCGGGAAAGAGACGCGTACAGTAAATGTCTATATATAGAATCAACTCCAATGCCACTGGATCGTCATTACCTTCCGAAAATCCCTAGACTGAGCCGAATCAAATATCGGCCAAACCTTATCAAAATCCTGTAAGGAGATTGAAAATCAAAACACATTAACCCGGAATTCAGAGATGAAACTAAAGGGCTCAAAGGTATGAATGGGAGAATTTACCTTGACTGATTGAGCTGGGCCCCGGAGAGAAGACAATATGAAGTACAGAAGCTGTTCACCCAGCTTCGGGTTGGAATGGCGGAACATCCCCACCCGCGGTGCGCCGTTATTTGACCCGACTCCGATCACATTCGGATCTAACCCAAGCAACAAGCAATTGGTGTACATTGCATTCTCCAGCTCCATCTCTCTTTCCTTCTCCCTGTCCATCGTCATGCCAACTCGCGCTGAAACCCTCACAGCTCGATTCTCCTGTGGGTGGGTGGATTTTCCGATTCGATTTTTTTGCGCACTACAATCGGACCGGACATTAAAGGGAGACTCAAGAAAATGACAATACTACCCAGCTCGCGTGTATTGATGCACTTAGCGTGAGAATTTCATCATTTTCTTAAATTTCGATTTAAAATTCGGTTGGATGGTAGTATATCTTTCCTTTTCTGTTTTGCTTTAAATCTTTTCAATTCAACATTTACGAGAGGAATTCTATTTTTTTTATGTTAGTTTAGATATGATAAAAATGTAAAGATCTATTAAACTTTTAAATATAATAAATCCTAAGATTTATGATCTTTCTTTAAAAGATTAATATTATGGCTACTCACTATCCTAAAATTTAAAATTCTATTTTATAAATCTTAAATGCTGAATAGTATACATATTAAATTATATAATTATAAATTTTATAAATTACAAATCTTGCCTAAACTGTAATTTATTTATTTTTGATATTTTATTATTTAAATTTATATTATTAAAATTATAGAAGTGTAAGTTATTAAAATTTGTCCTAAAAAATATGAATAATAATACGTCGTTTTAGTGATTGTACAAAATTTTGTAAAAAAAGACTTGGTATATTTAGCCTTTCTGTTTTTAACAATTGATCAGAACTTCATAAATTAGAAAATGCAATTTTTAATTATTTATTAATATTAATAATAATTATTTTTTTTAGCAAAGCAATACGAATTTTATTAATTAAATATATTTACATTATGTACAAGTTTTTTCCCCCAAATCATGGGCAAATTGCCATGCGAAAATCTAATCTGCAACAAATGAAGATTTTCGTACCTAATTTGCAGATTTTCGCTAGAAAATCTGTTCAAATGTGAAACGCTAGATGAAGTTGATCATGTGATAGTGGATTTCACCTCTGATCCATTCCGCAATTGTATATCCAAAAAGCAAGTGTTGAATTCGGAATAGTTCCCAGGTATGTATTTGAATTATGTAGATGATTTCTTCCTCTCTTTTTTTATATTTAATTTTTTTGTGTTTTCATTGATAAAAGAGATGTACAATTATTTACAAGTGTTGCACTTCCTTCTAGTGTTCTAATGGGCGCTAAGCCCATGGCCATATTTTCTAATCCCAAACATATCTCATTTTTGGTATTTTGTCTTGTGTTTTCACGGTTTTTGCAGATCCTCCAGCCACTTCTCTAGGTGGTTGATGCACTTCTCTTTCTTCTTCCTGTGTTACTGATCCATAACTACGTTGTTTCTTTCACTCTTCTTGCCACACTTTCGATTTCTGGTTTCTTTCCTTGAAAATGATGATGATTTCTTGCTTTCCAGACTCCCACGCAGTAGTGAACCAAAACATTTTCCACGATTCTTCGCTCCAAGCTGGCGTTCGTAATCTAAGGTGTTCTTCAAGTGTTGGAGCCGCTGCACCCGATTCAATTCTTAGCCATTGATTGATCTTGTTCCAGATTGCTGTTGTGACCTCACACTGCTTGAAAAGGTGCATATCTGTTTCTTATGTATCTTCCAGTTTGCATAGATGGCATCTGCTCTCTACTTCTCGGTGAATGATTCCTCTTCTTTTGAGATTTTCTTGTGTCGGTTATGCATTTTAATTCATTCTCCATATGTAGAATCTGATTTTCGCTGGTACTCTGTTGCATCTGCCTTGCTGGATGGTTTCCAGTTATTCATTTGTCCATAACGTGTCCTGTGTTTTTAATATGATCCAGTTGTAGCAGGATTTGACTGTGAAGCCTTTGAAATCATTTTCTTGTTCGATCCATTGATCTTCCTGCTCTGCTTTAATCTTTGTACTCAGTAACCGATCTTGTAAATGTTGTGCTGTGATCTCTTCTAATCCATTTAGGTTCCTTTTTCATTCTAAAGACCATCTCTAGTTTTCATTTATCCAGTCTTCCATTTCCAATATTGTTGCTTTCCTGTTCTTCGATTTCAAGTATAATCTGGGGTACAGATTAGCTAGAGTCTGCTCACCAATCCATTCTTCCTCCCAGAACAGTATCTGATCTCCTCTTCCTGCTTTTAATTTCCACATTTCTTGATGCCATTCTTTGCTTAGCACATTATTGATGTCTTGCCACCAGTAGGAGGCCCTCTTTAGGGATGTATGTGGCCTTGATCTTTGCTGTTGCTGTGTTGATGTGGCTGTCTTGAGTTCTCTGATTTTTCCAACTTTGATTCTTCCTTGTGTTCAATACCTTGATCTCAATACTTGTTTCCATATTTGCTCGTCATCTTCAAGTAATCTGCTCGTCCATTTTGCCAGCATAGCCTGGTTGAAAACTTCCAGATTTCGGACACCCATTCCACCTGCTTGAGTGGGTTGAGTGATTTTCTTCCAGTTGATCCAGTGCACTTTTTTCCTGTTCGGACTCTCATTCCAAAAAAATATTTTGGATCCGTTCAAGGTGTAGTATGATGGTCCTAGGTGCTTTGTAAATAGAGAAATAGTAACATGGTAAGCTACAAAGAACAGAATTAATGAGTACTAATCGACCTCCTACCGATGGAGATGAGTTTTCCCAGTTTTCAAGCTTTCTTTTGTACCTTTCAAGGACTGGTTTCCACATTTTAGTTCTTCGTGGGTTGTCACCTATTGGTAAACCCAAGTAAACCGTTGGTAGTTTGCTGATTGAACACCTTAGATAAGTGGCCATTCGTTCCAATCTTCCTGATCCATGTTTAGGCCAAAGATTGCACTTTTTTGAAATTGATTTTCAAACCAGAAGCTAATTCAAAATTCTTTAGTACTGTCTTGATACACTTAATGTTGTTCCAACATTTCTTACCAAAAAACATGGTGTCATCAACAAATTGAAGATGAGATATTTTCACCTTGTCTCTTCTAATTTCCACAGGGCAAAACATACCTACATTTACTCCATTTTCAATCATCAATGATAAGCCTTCAGCCACAATTAGATATAGGAAAGGGAAGATTGGATCCCGTTGTCTTATCCTCCTGGTGTGTTGAAAGGGTTCTGTTGGGCTTCCATTTACGAGTATGGAAGATGTAGCTGAACTCAAACAAGCTCTGATCCATTTTCTGAAATCTGATGGGATTCCAATCTTGGTAGCCATTTCGTCCAAAAAGTCCCAATTTACCATATCAAATGCTTTCTCAAAATCCACCTTTATCATAATTGTAGGCTGTCTATTTTTCTTGACTTCTGATATCACTTCATTCGCAATTATGATGCCATCAGCTATCTGTCTTCCTTGAAGATATGCAGTCTGTGTTAAAGAGATAACTTCACCTAGAACTCTGCTCATTCTCCTAGCTAGTGTCTTTGAGATGATTTTGTATGCTACACCAACCAGTGTGATTGGCCTGTAGTCATTTATTTGTAACGGTGAATCCTTTTTGGCAACTAGTGTGATATGAGCTGAATTGCCTCCTCTTACTATTGCCTTGCAGCTGTGAAATTCATCCATCATCTTGTAAATATCCTCTTCAAGAGTACTATAAAAATGTTTAATGAAAGAAAAGTTCAATCCATCGGGTCCTAGGCTTTTCTCTCCTTCACACCTTTTAATCGCTTCTTGAATTTCATCTCTAGTGAATTTTCTAGTCATCATTTCTTGCATCTCCAAACTTACTTGCTTTGCTTGCAGCCCAGACAAAGTGGGCCTTTCATATTGTGTTTTTTTGAATCTTTCTTCAAAATGCTGCTTAAAGTTGGTTTTTACTTCACCGACTTCACTAATCTAACTGCCATTTTTCCAGATACCAGATATCTCATTCTTGATTATGTTCCCTGTTATTTTCCTATGTAAATATGAGGTATTTGCATTGCCTTGTTGAATCCACGTTACTCTTGATTTTTGTCTTAGATTTCCCTTTTCTGCTTTTTCTAGTAAGATGATCTGCTGCTTCATTTCTGTCAGAAAACTATGATCCGGTCTCCATCCTTCATTCCTCTCTGCTAATAGTTCCATTTCGTTTCTTACCTTCAGTAGTTCCTACAGTTTACTTGATGATCTTGTCTTCTTATCAGCATTCCACTGTTTAATTTCATGACTCAGCCTTTGGATTTTCTCTTTTAACACATAACCTGATGTTCCACCAATAACTTCTTTTGTCCAATTCTCTACAACGAAGCTATTGTAGCTTTCATCTTTTATCCAGCTATTCAGCACCATCATAGGTTTTGGTCCCCAATTCTTTTTTTCTTGTATCAATTTCACCGGAATATGATCTGGTTCTTCTTTGTCTAGACCTATCTGAATCCATTTTCCTTCTCCCTGAAGCCATTTATCGTTGGGAAGAAACCTGTCCAGTCTACTCATTGCTTTTAGCGATGACAAGTGCCATGTATATCTTCTTCTGGCCATTGGTAAGTCATATAGTCCATTCTTTCAACAAACTTTCTGAATTCTCTGATTTCCTTGTCATGTGTTTGAGCTTGCACCCCTCTTCTTTCATTTCTATTTTGTGTGGCATTGAAATCTCCCATAACATTTTTGTTCTTTCCTCTCCTCATAGTACTCTATTATTTTGTTCCATTGCTCCTCTTTTGCTTCTTCCTCTGCAAGGCCATATACATTTATTAGATTACATTTGGTTTCTTCATTTTCCATCTTACCAGTTACAGCCAGAACTCCTTCACAGTTCCATATACTTTAACGTGTAAACTTTGTTTTATCCCAAATGCACAAAAGCCCTCCTGAGTAACCCATGGATCCATTGAACACCCAATCTACTTTGTATGCCATATCTCTCTTACAAACTTCTCATCAATCATTTCCATTTTTGTTTCTTGAATTGCAACAAAATCTATCCTGTTTCTCCATAACATATCCTTTACTTTCTTCTACCTTGTCCTCTTTGTCCTCGTGCATTATAGGTGAGTAGCTGCATCTAAGAAACTTTGGATTTTTCTTCATGATTTCCTTCCTTGTTCAAACTGTTTTGTTGGAGACTCTCTCTCTCTTCAACAGTTTTCCCTTCCTTTTCTGCCATCTCCATTGTTAATCGTTATTCCACTTCATTATCTTCACCTTTTGGATATGTTACTCGCAGTTCTCTGCCTCTTCTGATGATTTACTTTGCTTCCTCTCTTAGGTGTCTAGAATTTGTTGCAACTATGTTGCTGTCTGCCAAGGATGTATCCTTAACATCACCCTCATTGACTTCTTTTGCACTGCCTTCTGTTTCTACCTCACTACTCTGACCATTTTGTTCTCCCATTTTCTTTTTATTTCTCTTGTCCCTCGTATTTACCTCCATCAGTGATTTCCATTCCTCTATTATCTTAAAATTCTCTTGACTTTGTTTAGTGGGCCTCCTTGATTTCTTGGTGCTTATAACTGTATCTTCTTTTTTCTGGGTCTTTTTTATTGCTCAATTTTTCCTTCTTCTCTGTTTCCTTTCCTCTTCTAGAGTTTCAACTATTGTTTCCCTTTCCTCATCCCCAACTTCCCCATCTATACCTTGCTGGTCCAGTATGTTTATCCTTTGACAATCTTTTGACATAGGTGTTGGATTTTGCTCTTTGACCATTTTTGCTTCACATTCTTTTGCTTGCTGCTCATCTTCATTTTCTTGCGTGCTACTGGTTCCTTCATCTTTCTTAATAATCTCACCAGACTCCTCTGTCTCTTCCACTCAAGATATTTCTTTACTGCAATTTTCATTTTCTTCTTCTCCACATTCCATGTTATTTTTTTAAGATACTTTGCTCTTCCTGTGTATCAGCATTTTCTGTTGTTCTCTCTTGGTCAATAGTTTGAGATACTATCGTGGGCCACCAATGGATCTTAGTAGGTTGCCAGAATTTGCCATTTATCACTTTCATTCCTTTCTGTTGTTCACTGATGTTTAAGGTCTCGTATGCCTTTTCATTTTCCTCATTCTCTTCATTGTCACTTTCATTCATATCCTCTTGTTGTTCAGGGACCTGAGCATTCAACTGGGTTTTCTTTTCACTGGGGTATAGTTTTGATGGAGGTTTGTCAGTATTCTGGTGCGGTCCCTCTATTGTATCCCATTGTTCATCTAACTGGATCAAATCCTCAGCTATGTTGTTTAATCTTAAATTATCTCCATTTGGGTGGTTCACAAATTGCATATCCTCTGACTCCTCTTCCAAGCTACTGTCCAATTCATCCTCAGTTTGTGAGTTTGTTTTCCTGTTGTTCTCATACTCCTTTTCCTCTACTTCTTTCACCAGTACTTCATACTGTCTTCCATCTATTGTAACCCATAACTTGCCATTGATATTCCTGGTGAGTTCAGTTTTCACAACCATTTTAACATATTCTAGCTGCTCCTTGTTGACTGTTTCAGAGCAAATTTTTACCACTTTTCCCACTATTGCTCCCACCTTCTGCAGTATTTCATCAGTCTAACACTAGTATGGAATTCCAAATATTTTGATGCTACGCATTCTTACCTTATTCGGGGGTTGCTCAGTCCATTATGTGACATTTTCTACCCATTCTAGGAGCCACTCCATATCCATAGATATCTGTTCGGTTAACTCTTTTCCTCCTTTTTCATCTAGAATGAGTATTTTCCCGTCACCTACCTGACAGACCTTTAATCCCGAGTATCCTCCTCTTTTCAGTTCAAGTTTGAATTTCTCTTCTCCATCTAGATTTTTCAGCAGGCTTAATTTGCTATATCTTATGTCTTTAGTCTCAGTTTTGAATCTCAGCTCTGGGTCATATTTCCTTGCTAGTACCATCTGCTCATCCTCTAACATTTAATTTTGTGGTTTTTCCCCAACTTTCTTCTTTCCCTTGTCCATTCGGGTGACATTACTGTTTTGATTCTTACTGTTTTCACCTTTGAGTGTCTGCATATAAGTCATGTTCTGTCTGTAGCTGTTATTCCGAATTGGATACACCTTTTTCACCTTCTACTTGGTCAAGCAGCCTGAGTCTATTTTTTCATATCTGGCCACATTTGCTCTGAGTCTATAGTTACCAATCCATAAGCTGTTTAATCTGGCTAACATTTCACCCACAGTATCACTTCCAACATACGATGCAAAACCAAACGGTAATCCCATTTTAGACTCTTTCCGTGCAATGTAAAAATTCACTAGCTTTCCTTGCTCCTTTAGTAGCCTTTCAAGTTTTGCCGGATTCATGTCCTTAGGGAAATTAGTCACAGAAAAGGTTATACCTTCTTCCTTTCTTTCCACCTCTTTCACTTCACCCTCCTCTACCAATCCCAGTCGATTAAAAACATTAATCTTGTCCTTCAGTGTACCTGCCATGTTTCTATTGCCAATTACAGAGATAGGTTCTTTGTTGGGCATGTTCTTAATTGGTTGCTCTACGGTGTCTAGTGGTTTTCCCTTAATGAGCTCACTTCTAATCATATACGACCGACAGGGATAAGCAGTCTTGTTAGGGGCCATCGTATTTGGTTGAATGTGAAGATGGGGTTGTGCGTGTCTTGCAAGAGTTTTGGTGTGGGTTCCCGCTCTACCTATTGTACCAGCGGGGGTTTAAGATTCAGATGCGTACCTAGGTCACCATGATGAGAGGATGTCGTCCATACCATTGGAGTGTCGGTTTGAGCCCCGACGCGCCAGCTCTGATGAACTTTGGGTTCCGCGCTCGAAGGAAATTTAATGAGCTCACTTCTTCCTTTGTTGACTGCTGTTGTTCGAAAAATGTTTGATTTCTGGCTTTCCACAGGTTCCAGTGAGTTGTTATCCATACTGTCTTCCATTTATCAGCATCCGTTCTCCGGCGAATGAGTCCCATGTGGTGAACAAAATTTTCCCAAGGTTCAAGAGGTATGATTGGGGATTTGTTCATAATTCAGTGATACAAATGTTCTCATATATCAGTTGCGTATCTACATTGATAGAATAAGTGTCCTGCTGTCTTTGGCACCAGTTCACAACACGGGCACATCAGTTTCCCTCCACAATTGACCCATCTCCTAATCAAATTGTCCTTTGTTGGAATTCGGTTTTGCAGGATTCTCCAGGCAAATGCAGCTTCTTTCAGTGGTACAGAGTTCGTCCAAATATGTGCTAGGTGATAATTTTTGCTTGATCTTTCTCTAGTTTCACTTCGCTGCTAAACGTATGCAGATTTGACAGTATAATGTTTAGATGCATCTGGTTTCCATTGCCAAGCATCCTTTGCATCTGGTTGTTGCACAAGTTCCCGTGTGTACTCCTGTAGGATGTCTAAGTCCTCCAACTCTATAGCAGTCAACTACTCATTCCATGTTAGGTTTAACTCCATGCTTCCATTTCCTACATTAACAACAGCTTGCGCAAGTATAATAAATCTATAGGGTTGATTATTTAAAATTTATAGGATTCAGATTAATTTTTTGTAGACAATGTCACTGAAATATTAATTATTATTTTTAATTGATTCTTTAGGGATGACAATTTCACTACCGTAATATTAATTGCTATTTTATGGTTTATAAGGTTTAGAGTTTTAATTTTTCGACGAAGAGGTCGTCATAATATTGATTATTATTTTTAATTGGATTTTGAAATTCAATTTAAGGCCTTGGGTTTAGTATTTAAGGTTTTAATTTTTTGGTGTTAAAGTCGTCGTAATATTGATTATCATTTTTAATAAAGTTTAACATTTATTTTTTATAAGGTTTAATTTTTTTTGTTTAGTATTTAGGGTTTTAATTTTACGATGACAAAATTATCGTAATATTAATTACCATTTTTAATAGGTTTATGCGAGTTTAAAATTTTGTAAGAAAAACATTTCAATATAAAAATAAAAATAAAAATAATAAAATAATATTTATTTATAGGGTCTGGTCCCTAGCATCTCTTTACATTTCCGAAGACCCCATAAACACTCGGGAAATGAATAATATTCTGGTCCCAACCCAGATATACCGAACAAAAAATATTATTTCCCACCCGAGTTCTATTTGTGGTCGTCAGATCGAGATCCGACAGCCACAATCGAAACATTACTTAATTTTTGGAAATTTATGGGTCATTAGGTGGGTTTCAGATGAATTATTTTCTGGTGCAGATCTTATGGTGCAGAATTTTAGCTTATGGTGTCGAAATCTATTATTGACCGTTGGATCTATACTTCAACGGCCGAGATCATTTCACTTAAGTTTTTAAGTGAAATGATCTTGGCCATTGAAACACACATCCAACGGCCAATAATAGATTTCGGTACCATAGTGAGTGTTCGGCACCATAAGGTCTGCACCAGAAAAAAATTCGGTTTCAGACACCCGGATCATAAAACGCACTAGTATAAGTCATGAATCTATGAGTTTTGTTTCTTTTTGTCATCCACAAAAACTTTGATTCAGAAAATAGTCTAAATTTCCTACAATTCATGCGAAATCTCCTTTTGATCCTGGTGTGATTAATCAGCCAAGGGTTTCTGAAGACTAGCCAAGTTCCCAAAAACTGTACAGTCTGAGAATACTCACGGCAAGATCCACTTCTTCATTCAAAAATCTTCTTAAAATTTCCATTGCAAATGCTTGGAAAAGAAATCAGACGACTAAAGTACTGAGCGCCAAAATTCTGTTGATCTTCTTATCTATTTCTTGTTTTGAAGGCTAGGCTATCATTGTTGAAAATGAGAAGAGATCCGGTGAAAAGGAGAAGAACAAATCAGTTCAAGATGTTTCGGGAAGAACGACATCATGAAACTTGCAGGTCTGATTTCTGCCCACGGGTTCTAGAAACCGTACCGACACCCGTGAGATTCTCTAATTAAAATATATTTTGATTGTATCCGACGATCACAAATATAACTCGGGACATAGGAAAATTGAGTTCTATTAAACAAAATTAAACACGAAGAATATACAAATCTCCATTAACCTTATCAACGATATTAGTGAAGACGTACCGAATATGGAGTTAATTGTCGAATCAAGTCGAGTCTCGTAGCTAGCAAAGCCTTAGCAGTGCGTTTCATCTCGCGCAATGTGAATTTGCAGGCCAATTTACTTGCAAAGACGGGACTTGGGAATGACAACCTCAGAATTCATTTCTTCTACTCAACTGTCCAACACACTGGAATTCAGCCGCCACAATAGGACTTATACTTATGCCTTGACACCTCTTATTTTCGGTTAATTGACAGTTTGTATGGAGGCATACCCTCACATCTTGGTCAGCTTCTTCTGCATCACACAACAATGGTCACAATTTCTTCCTTGCAGGCCGCTCGGAACTCCGATGGAGGACTCATACCAACACACCCATAGGGACGTTGGAGGAAAACCCACTCTCATGCACGCGAGGGGTGGATAGGAGCGGTGGGTCAGAGTTCTCGTCGCTTATTTCAATCTTCGGCATCCAAAACTCTGGTCAGAACAACCGCATCAAATTGGGATTCTACAAAGTTTTCAAGTAGGGCTTTTTCTCCCATCTCCACTTCAGACCACGTGTTTGGACATGATGATTGAAGATGCATATCGTTTATGGGTTCCCATGGCTACAATCATTAGGAATACAATCAAAGAAGTCGTAGGGGTAACATCCGGCAGAGCGAGGCTCGATAAGGAAGCATGTTGGTGGAGCGAGGAGGTGCAGACTAAAGTTAAAGCCAAACAAGATAGATTTAGGCAACTTATAATAACAAATGGGGATGAGGAGAGGATGAAACGAAAAGATGCGTACCGTCAGACAAAGGTTGAAGGAAAAAGGGCAGTGGCAGAAGCTAAAAGTAAGGCATATGAGGGTCTGTATACGAGATTGGATACTAAGGAGGGGGCGCAAGATATATACAGGTGATGAGACGAATGTAACGTCGCTCTAATGTGCAAGTATACACAGTCGTGCAAGTAATATCTTACGGGAAGTAAGGATCATATCCCACGAGGAGTAGTTTTAAAACATGCTTGATTCAAACACACTCTCAGAGTAACCACAATAGTTTGAAAGTCGTCACTAATCTAATCAAACTAA
>JAOYMZ010000032.1:315578-359990 GCA_025802335.1 Pinguicula primuliflora | reverse complement strand
CTTTAGTACCCATGTCTGCAGGATTTAAGTTTGTATCAATTTTCTCAAGTAAAACATGTCCATCAGCAACTACCTCCTTAATAAAATGAAGCTTAACATAAATATGCTTAGTCCTTTAATGAAAAACAGGATTTCTTGCTAAGTGAATTGCAAATTGGCTATCACAGAATATAGTTCCAATATCAGACAAGATGTTGCATTCAGAAAGTAAACCTTGAAGCCACATACATTCTTTAAAGCATCAGCAAGAGTAATATATTCAGATTCAGTAGTACTTAAAGCAACAACATGTTGTAACTGTGATTTCCAACTAATACAATTTCCACTTAACAAAAATTGATAGCATGTACGGAAAACTTGATGAAGAAGTGTACATATGCCAACCTCCAGGTTTTGAACAGGAAGGTGAAGAAGAAAAAGTTTATCGCCTCAAAAAGGCTCTCTACGGACTCAAACAAGCTCCATGAGCTTGGTACAGCAGAATTGATGGATATTTTACTCAGAAAGGCTTTCTTAAGTGTCCGAACGAACCCACCTTGTTCATGAGGAAAGATGACAAAGGTCATATCCTATTAGTATGTCTGTATGTGGATGATCTCGTGGTTACTGGTAGTGATGGGAAGCTGATAGAAGAGTTCAAGTCTGAGATGACAAATGAGTTCGACATGACAGATCTTGGACGCATGAAGTACCTTTTTGGAATAGAGATTGTCCAACAACCGGACAGAATCTTCATCACTCAACGAAAGTATGCAAGGGAGAGGCAACACCCGTTTGTACAACATCACAGGAACTAAATTGACAAAGGCGGATGAGGCAACACCCGTTTGTACAACATTGTACAAACAATTGATTGGAAGTCTCATGTACTTATCAGCAACAAGACTTGACCTAATGTATAGCATCAGCCTCATAAGTAGATTCATGGAAAAACCGACAGAAACTCATCTTTTGGCTGCCAAGAGAGTGTTGCGCTACGTGAAGGGAACCATTAACCTTGGGATCCTGTACAAGCATGGGAGTGACCTTAATCTATTTGGTTACACGGATTCAGACTATGCTGGAGATGTTGAGGACAGGAAAAGCACATTAGGCCACACCTTTATGCTAAGCTCAGGAGCAATATCCTGGTCCTCGAAAAAGCAGTCAGTAGTGAGTCTTTCTACTACTGAAGCTGAGTTCATTGCGGCTGCAACTGGTGCTTGTCAAGCTGTTTGGTTAAGACGCATTCTTGAGTTTATTGATCACAAGCAGGACAAGCCAACTGTGGTATTCTGTGACAACGTATCCACTATCAAACTGTCAAAGAATCATGTGTTACACAACCGAAGTAAGCACATCGATGTCAAGTTTCATTTTCTGAAGGATTTGATACAGGATGGAGTCCTTGAGCTTGTGTACTGTCCCACACATGACCAAGTGGCCGACATCTTTACCAAGCCGCTGAAAGTGGACACATTTCAGAAAATACGTGAACATCTTGGCATGATAGAACTTCCAGCAGACAAGGGAACAGTAAGCTGAACACAAGGATGTTCAGCTTAAGGGAGGGTGTTGAAGAAATCGAGTTATCAAGACAGTCATAACGGTTGGTCGGTGGAATTCCCTGCCCCTCTCCCCTGTTTTTCGTTGTGTCTGTTATTTGAGTCAGTTTCTTTTGTGTTGAATTGGTCAGTTGAACTAGTCTTCCTTGTTTGGTTAAGTATCGATCATGTAGGAGTGGTTATCTACAATCACTCAAGTCAGTTAGCGTCTGTATGACTATTTATAGTCACCATTTTCCATTCAATAAAAGCAAGCAAGTTCTCTACTTTGCATACAAGTCTCTTTACATTTATAACAGAACAGTCATTTGGAAGAGAAAATGTTTTTGGGTGCAGTAATTTTGAAAGAACTTCAAGTTCACCTGAAAAGTTACTTTAGCTTTTGAGGAGAACTTTGAAAAAAAGATATTTTTATAAGAAAGTTATAAAGTGTTTGCAGTATGAGATTTACTGTGATAAAAGTTAAAAAAAATAGTATGATAAAATGGATATAATACGGGAATTTTTTTGGGTATTTTGATATTATCGATTTGTATATAGACAAAATTATCTTAAAAGTGAATTTTTAAATATTTACAAAAGTGACTCCGCCTTAAGTCTCCCATAAGCTGCTCCAAGGTAGCTTTTGGCTTTTGGACTTTTGGAAGTTTTTCCACCGCCAAAAGCCAAAATCGTAAATAGTGTAAAAAGAGACTTTTACGATTGAAAAATCAAAAACTATTTTGAAAAGAACTTGCAAACAGGGCCTTAATATTTTAATGAGCTTTAAAATCCTGTCTGTTAGATCTTGTTGGAAAGAAAGGGTGAGATTTGAAACAAAAATTGAGGTGTGAAATTTTATAACCTTCTATTATTTTAAAATACAAAAAATAGAATTGATTTGGTCAACGTATAGTACGTGGTGATCATGTCACAACATACAACCCGTAGTGTTTGGGTGTAAAATTTTTATTAATCCTGCTTCTGATTTCAAGGTGAACCTCTCAAGTCCACTACACACCATTGCACTATTCTTAAATCTAATTTACCGAGCTTGCACAGTGTGAAGTGAGGGTAAGGTTGCTGATGGTATGATGGTTCTCTGCAGAAATTTTATCACACGAACTTCTGTATTCACTTTTGAAAACTAAACAGCCGAGGTTAGACTGTGTTTAAGGGATTTTGATAAATAACAGGAAACTGACATGCATGAATCCTGCACCCCCACTCACATGGGTCAGGCCCACACACACCTGAGTGTGGGTGTGCTTATGCATGATTCGTGCCTATTCCATGTGGATTTTCATGCCACATATCAGTTCTTGTATTCAGGGTCGGCCCTGGGATAAGCCCAGTGAGCCGACCGGTTAGGGCATTCGGCTAGGGCATCCGGCTAGGAGGGCATCCGGCTAGGGCATTCCGTACCCAAGGGCCGATCCTGCTTGTGTTTAAGGTGGCTGATTTCTAAGGTGAATCTTTCGCAGAAAACATGGCACACTACTTCACAATTTTTAACCAACTCAACCGAGCATAAATTTATAGTTTCCTTTCCAAGCTCAATTTATTCATGGAAGGGAGTAGTTTCTGATTTTAAGGGTGAGAATATTGCTAAATTTGGTTCCTTAGGTCTAAAACTGCACAAATGGTGAGTGGCAATGATCTCGATTGTGGAATGAGGTATACAAAGTTGAACTTTGGTGTTCTGATGTCCAAAGCAAATCCTCTACTTGTTTGTAGATATATGGGATACCTAGTATCTAGTAATTTGTTTTCGTGTTATGATTTTTCTTTTGTACAAATTTTCATAGTTTTGATTCTAGCTTACTTGGATCTAACAAATATTATATTTGTTGTCTACTTTTATCATAGCCTCCAATTTTTGATAATGTCTACTAGTATCATATTAATATTTTTATTTTTAATTTATTTTTTATTAAAAATATTTTATTTTTAAAAAAATTGGAACACTGACTTTTCGGAATTTTAGTCCCCTCAATTTTTGGGCTAGTTCCGCCCTTGTGTCTGGGTGTTTTTTTCCGATTGGTCGGCCTGTTGGGGTGGTTCCGTGGTTGGGCGGTAGCCCAGACAAATTTTTTTTATTTATTTAATTATAATAAAATAAAAGGCTTGTGACTTGTGTCTGGACGGTCGCCTACAGGCCAAGAGTTATTCATCCACTGAGAAATGGTGGATATTCAAGAACCAACAAGGTATTGTGGTTGAAGAGGGCTATAATTGGGGGGGGGGGGTGATTTTCTTAGTTTGTATATTTTATATGAGAGAGACGCAAAATTTACGTGGTTCGGGCGAATCCTTACTCCACGGAAGAAATTTCTTATCTTCTTCTATTTTTCTTACTTTTCACAGTGTTTCAATGGCTTCTTTATAGCCTACACTCCACACGGTTTTCCCCCTCCAAATTTCTACAATCAAGGGCAAAGATAAGGTAAGGATATTCACATAATTATCCTTCCTTATTTACATATTTCCAAATCTCAATATTCAACTCTTAACAGATTTCCCCATGCCGGATGCTAGGGGCCGGATGGAGCCAAACGGTCGAAAATCGAGCAAAAACCGACTGATTACGAAGGTCTGTCCCCACTGATTACAATGGTGATGCAAAACCAACCCAAAAACAAGGTTTGATTGTCAATCGTGTTTGTTTAGATCAGTGACAACCAAAGTTGTTTCCTTCAAGGAGGAACCAGAGAAAACAGCCAGACCCGCACCGGAAAATAAGTTTTCATTGCTCGAAAACCTTCCTAATCGTTTCTCCTTACGTCACTCCGATTTTCGGCCATTTTTCGGCCGTTTGGCTCTATCCGGCACCTTATCCGGCCCCTAGCATCCGGCATGAGAAAATTTCCCATAATTGGGGTGCCATAGCCAGAGTACATCACATGGGTTCACAGTTTTGAAATTATTAATTTAACAGTTTAGTGCTACAAGCACTACAATTTGTGGCAACAATCTTTTGTAGCCTATCACCTAGTAGAAGTGGAGGCCGAGTACCAGACATTCACTGCTCTTGATAAAGATGACTTGGAAGTGTGGATCGCGTACTTCATCGATTGCCTTGATAAAAACCAGTATTCTAGAAGTCGGCCGACTAGTCGATTAGTCGGCCGACTAGTCGGTCTCCTTCTAGATGGCACCCCGTTTTGGCCCTATTCAGACGGGAAAATCGGCCCGTGTACCATGACAGCAGTATTCTAGAAGTCGGCCGATTCGTCGGCCGTCCTGACCGATTCGTCGGCCGTCCTGATCGATTCGTCGGCCGACCTGACCGATTAATCGGCCGATTTCTAGAACACGGGCCGACTATTTTTTTTAAACTCTGGGCCAGTTTTGGGAGGGTTTTGTCGGCCGACTAGTCGGCCAAGTCGGTGGGCGGTTGGGGGCCAACCCGACTCTGATTTCTCGTACACTGATAAAAACTGATTTTAGTTTTGAACTTGTTTAGGTTGTCATTTGTGAACTTCTTTGGTTTGAAACTTGTGAACTTGTTTATTTTGTGAACTTGTTTGGTCTGGAACTTATTTGCTTCATGTTTGGAACATATTTGTTTCATGATTCGGAGTGTTGGAAGTGTTGGAAGCGTTGCTTGAAATGTGCTTGCCGGATTTTGGTATGAAACCGTCCTTTTCTTTTTTGTGATAGAAGGGTAAAATGGTAAGTGCACTATCATTAAATTGAACAATTGATAAATTTTATATAAACTGGGCCGGCTCTAAACGCGAGTCAACGGCTACCCGGCTCTAAACGCGAGTCAACGGCTACCCGACCCATCACACTCGGGTCAACTGGCTTTGAATAAATTGAGCTCAGTGACAACTGGGTCTCGTGTATGCAGGTGTGCGTGTGAGGATTAAGTTGGTAGAAATGTGAATGTCACCATTAAAACCTTAGGCTCAAGGTAATTGATTCTCCTCACAATTCATATTTAAACTACTTATCTCACACTTATACTTTCGGTGTGGGACAATAACTCTTTAACACCCCCCCTTAGGTCCGACTAGGCAAGTCCTGTCGGACTTGAACGCCAACACACCGAAGTAGAGCGGAAGCGTACATAGGCCATTCGATCGTTAGACCATTATTGGCTTCGATATCATGATAAATTTTATATAAACTGGGTTGGCTCTAAACGCAAGTCAACGGCAGCCCGACCCATCACACTCGGGTCAACGGGCTTTGAATAAATCGAGCCCAGCGACAACTAGATCTCGTGTATGCAGGTGTGCGTGTGGCGGTTAAGTTGGTAGGAATGTGGATGCCACCATTAAAACCTTAAGCCCAAGGTAATTGGTTCTCCCCATAATTTCTATTTAAACTACTTATCTTACACTTATACTTTCGGTATGGGACAATAACTCTTTAACAACAATAGTACACAATCAAACTAGAAGGAAACAACGTGTTCCAAATCAAACGAAATCAATGTGCAACGTAATCAAACATTTACAATGAAAAGGTTGAAATCAAATACAACGTAATCAATATCAAACACAAATAGGAATCTACGTAGTATCCGGAAGCATCAAAAGTAACAGTATCTGTGGCACCACAATCAAATACACAGTCCTTCTCATCTATTCCGGGAGTAAGAATTAATCTCAACATATCCAAGACACACTTCAGAAAAATATTTAGCACTTGTATGCGAATCTTTCACGTGCACCCGAGGGTCTTACACGAATGCCGAGCACGGAAGATGGTGAGGTTCAGAGGCAACCAGTGAACATATTGAGTTTGGCTGAAATTACTCAGGAGGAAGCGATTGAAGTTGTCAAGTTTATACCAAAACCTGAGGAGATTGAATGGTTAGGAGCATGTCTGGTTGGGCTACCGTCATCAATTCTGGACCTTAAAATTATGGACAGACTGCTTGAAGAAAACCAGTACGTAGGAGGATAAGTAGTGAGGTTAGAGGGTGGTGAGGTGTTGATTAAGGTTAGGTGGTGAGGTGGTGAGGTTAGAGTGTGGTGAGGTGTGGACGTCCCAGTAGCTGAGGAGAAGTTGACGGCCATTCATCCTTCTTTAGAGAAGGTAGATTACAAAGATAAAATAATTTATGGTGAAAAGATTAGTGATACCCAAAAATCTATTCGAACTTTTATCAATCTTGAGCCCCAAATAAGGTTTTTATTGACGAAAATTTCACTAACGAGCCACCTCCTAAGAAGAAAATTTTACCAATACAAGACGAAAAAATAAGGAAAACATGTGGCACTTATGGTCAATAAAAGAAGAAAATTTTGTCCATTTCAAGAAGAAAAAAGGGAGGAAAACACGTGGGCACTTATGGTCAATAAAAGAAGAAAATTTTGTAGGACGAAAAAAGGGAGGAAAATCGGTAATTCTTGAGATGTTGGAAATAGTGAGGGATAAAGAGGGGTAATTCTTGAGATGTTGGAAATAGTGAGGGATAAAGAGGGGTAATTCTTGAGATGTTGGAAAGAGTGAGGGATAAAAGAGGTGTCTCCTCAGCTACTGGGACGTCCACACCAACATTACTCTTTTATTGTTTTGTTTTGAAACCAACACCATTCTCCTGTCTCATTAATTCTTTCCGCAAGCTGCTCAGGATACCTTATCACATCGTACCTCACAAAGCCAAAAAATTTCCATTGCATTCCACATTGTAGCTATAAAAACATCATCGAGATTGTTTTGTAATAGTTAGTGGGTGGAATTAGGATACGTTCATGCTTCCCACTGTAACTTGTGGTGTGTTACCATTAACTCATGAATATCAGAACAGATTTGATAATTAAATACGAATACAAAATCTTACCTTTATAGCGAAAGCGTGGTGGATTGTAATATTTCAGTTGAGCAGATCTTCAAACGGGACTACCAGAGTCCCGGTGGTATTCTACAACTCAAGACTCTCCTTCCAAGATAATAAGACAACAATTCGAGAGAATTATGAAAATTGAGTTCTCAACACATGAGATAGAATGTCAAAAAGGGGTTTGCTTAGTGGTTACGTGAGTGACAATTGCACTTACAGGTCACGGATTCAAATTCCATCAATGACATCACCTATAAAAAAACATGAGATAGAATGGAGGCTTAAGTGTTAGTTAGGATTTGAAAATCTCCTTATTTATAAGAGTAGACATGTGCCAATATGGGTCAAAACCAATCAATGTAATAATTATCGAAATTACAATTAAACACATTAATTGCAATTTAATCTTTAACTATATTTTGCCATAATTACGTTAATGTCCAACAGCTCATACTCGGTTACATAAGCCGTACTATTTAACGTATGGTTTGGTCATGCACATAGCTGCCGAACCTCATGGTCGCATATGGTCTAAAATTGGCTTCCTCTCATTCCATTACTCATACGGAGTGGTGGACACAATTTTACTTGGTATATAACTGAGGATATTTATTGTCGTAAGCAATGCATATTCTTAAAGGTTTATGAGTAGGTTAGCTTGCGCCATCATGAATCTAACCACATCAAGTAAAGTCTGATTCCTCCTCAACAACGTTTTGCTGCAGAGTGTACGGAACAATAAGTTTCCTTACAATGCCATTTTCATCACAATATTCTCTGAACGAATCAGAAAAATATTCGCAATTACGATTAGTCCTTGAAGTGTTAACTTCTCGGCCTAACTGTATTTTGACTTCCACCACTTAGAGCTTGAATATATCGAGCGCTTCATTGGAATGAGATAACATATACACATAACAAAAATGTGAGTAGTTATATATGAGGATGATAAAAAAATAGGAATTCCTAAGGCATGCTTTTACGTACATGGATCTGCAAATGTCGGAATAAACTAGATATAGAGGATTAATAACTCAATAAGACTTACTAAAAGGCTTTTGCTAGCCTTACTACCTAAAAAAGGTTCACACATGGGCAACACAGCCTTTGTGTTGTGGTTTAAAAGACAACACTTAGCTAGTCTATTAAGCCTATCTTGACCAATCAAGTCTAGCAAGCCATTTTACATATTAAGAGTTTTATTTACATTGACGATTAAGGCAAGGGATGAACTATTTAAACTTAAACAAATATCATCTAAATCTAGAACACAAAAGTCTTGTTGGTAACATTCTTGACCAAACACATTGTCGCCATACATGATTCTTAAACCATTCACTCCGAGATTAAAATCAAATCCCAAAGATACTAACCAAAAAACTCTTCAAACAATAATATATGACAGATACAAAAATGGTGTCATGCAATAGCAATGTGTTCCTGCCACGAAGCTGAAACTTGTAATTGCCAATACCAACATCATTTATATTGTCGTCCCTATGGCTATACTTTGTTTTCTAATACCACACTGATGAAACTTGATAAACCCAACATAGTCATTTACTACGTATTGATTAGCTCCTGGTCAACAATCCACATAGGAAAGAATTGCAACTAATGCATAGGAGCATGTATGTAACTCAGGGTCATTGCGAATGAAACATAGATTTCGAGATTCGGGAAATATCCGAGAGAAATGATGTTTCATTTTGCAATTGTAACACTTCATATGCGCTTCATTCTTTGGATCATTTTCCTGTAAATGTTGTTTGTGTATCTTTTCTTTGGTTGGATTTTCTCAAGACTTTAGGGTCTCCCCATGAAGGCGCAACCCTCATCCTCTTGTTCAATGCACTTAGAAATATCAGCAAACGTCTTGATGTTCATATTACAAATCATTAAGATTGTGAAAGAAGTCCAACAAATGTCCTCCGTTTCATCAGTTAGTGAATGAATCACATTAACTATCTTCTCAAACTTATAAATGTTAATCCCTCATTCTCTAATTCACACATAATAGAGTTCATTGTGTTAATATGTTCCATTACAGGTCGACACGAATCGATCTTGTATTGGAGTCAGTTCATATGCAAGGTACAAAACCTTGAGTGTGAAATCTGGTCATATAACACATCTTTGAGTTTTCGAAGGTAAGTATTCTAGAACATCTCTTTCGTATAGGAGAGACATACTCTTCCTAGCAAAGATGTCGCAGTGTAGCTTACTGAACTTATCAGAGAGCTCGGTTATCATTCTTGGGCCTATTTTTATAAGTATATTCAAGGACATTAGGCACAATATTTATTTAGATTTTTCTATAGAGCATTTTGATTAAGTATAGTGTTCAAAAACTTCGCTAGGCTCATAATCATCACACTTTACATAAGCAAAAATTTCAAAGAAAAAACTAAATGTCCATACTTGAAACATATTCAAGCAAAGAACTCATGTAACCAACAAATGGTACTTTTCGATTTGGTTTTTTGAATTAGAGCATTCTAATAATTTGTCCATGCCAATATGTATTGACACATATTATTAGTTAACGTATAACGTTTCAAATTTCTTCTAGCATACAACTATAAGACGAGTTCCGAACATATTAAAAGAATTTGTGTTGTTTCACATTTATCCTTAATCGATTCGAAAACTACCGAGTTGGTAGGTACACAGACCAACCTTTTAGATGGTAATTTTCATTCCACACGAAAAACCCAGATTTTTGGTGGGATCACAACGGTCCCTCTTAAATACCAGTCCTAGACAGCCCGATATGAGCACGATTAATGCGTATGTTCTTTTAACATTCGGATTGTATGGTAAACAGTGATTACCATAAAATGATTTTATTAACACATAATCAATAAAAGATGTTGCATACAATTTCATTATTGTTTGTTCTCTTTTATTATTATTCGGAACACAATCCAATAATAAACGGAATCTATCAATGCAACTAGTAATGTGATTACTCCAACTAGATTGAGTATCGGGCATATATCGATTGGATAAACCTATCAAAAAAAATATCGATTGGATAAAATCTCTTCATTCGGAGATCCATTTTTCATATAACTAGAATTGCGAAAATTACAAAAAGAACTAGAAAGTTAACTCAGAAAAGAAGGATTGTTGTCAATCTCAAAACTATTATTTTGAAGATCCAAATAAGAATAAGAAGGGTGGTTGTCAACCTCAAAACTCAACATGCGAAATGCTTATAATCCAATAGCACATATTCAATTAAACATGCTTTCATTCTCAAATAGAACTTAATCATGCATGCTAAGAATTTAAATTGCACATAGTATAAATAAATTCTTATTATGCATACCTAGAATATTTAACACATAATATTCCTAATCATGCATTTTTCATAATTTAACTAATAAATTAAAATGCATAAATTATTTAACACATAATATTCCTAATCATCCATTTTTCATAATTTTTTTATTTTGTGGCTGGGCCGCTTGAAATTGCAGCCCAACCCAACCAAAATTCCACCTCCCTTTTTTGTCTTTGGCCGCCTCTTAGGGTTTTAAAACCATTTTTGCCGCCAGCTTCCCATGGTTGCCGTTGCCGAAATCTTTGACGTCGCCACCATCTCGCCGCATCCCGGAAGAAGGATTCACGTTCTGTTGATCGAAAAAAAGACTTACATGCCCAAGATGGCGGCGCGCAATATACATGCACCGCCGCCGATCAGTTTCCTCGGGCGCATGACGAACACGCGCCGCCACGGGCATCTCTCCTCCAGATGCACGACACACACGCGCAACGACTATGACGGCGATCTCCGACGGTGGCGGAAGCGCCGACTCCAAGCAGTATATTGGATTTTTTTTACCGGAAATACACAAAACATATTCGATTAGTATTCGAAAAAAATTTAATCAAACATAATCAATTAAAATCGGAATTTGGCTCCGATACCACTGTAAGATTGGCTCCTAAATATCAGAACAAATCTGATAATTAAATACGAATATAAAATCGTACCTCTATAGCGGAAGCGTGATGGATCGTAATATTCCGGTTGAGTAGATCTTCAAATGGGGCTACCAGAGTCTTGATGGTATTCCATAACTCAAGACTCTCCTCCCAAGATGATGAGGCAGGACTTTGAGAGAATTATGAAAATTGGGTTCTCAACAAATGAGAATAGAATGGAGACTTAAGTGTTACTTAAAGTTTGGGAATATCCTTATTTATAGGAGTAGACATGGACCAATATGGGTCAAAGCCAATCAATGTAATAATTATCTAAATTAGAATTAAACATATTAATTACAATTTAATCTTTAATTATATTTTGCCATAATTACGTTAATGTCCAACAATATCAAACACAAATAGGAATCTCCGCAGTATCCGGAAGCATAAAAAGTAACAGTATCGGTGGCATCACAATTAAATATACAATCCTTCTTCTCATCTATTACGGGAGTAGGGATGAGAGGAGTTTTGATATATCCCACGAGACTGACGGTCACGAATCTCTCACCCCACTCACATAATGTGTGTGTGCGCTTACAAAGGTTTCGTGAATTTTCCCAGAAAATTCGTGGGATATATCAACCCTCGGATGAGAGGGTAATATCACCCCTATTTATCCCTCACCGTTTCCAACATCTCCAGAATTTCCCAAACCAAACCGAAGGAAAACCAAATCAGTATGAAATGGCTGTGTGGGACTCACACAGAAACACGCACGTCAACATGGGTGTGTGTGTTTCTATGCTAATCCAGGCAGGAATTCAGTTTGTAATTTGGTCACCCTGTAGTACGTCTAGCAGCCCTCCATGTTTTCCTCCCTTTTTCGTCTTGAATTGGTAAAATTTTCTCCTTATTAGAAGGTGGCTCGTTAATGAAATTCTCGTCAATAAAAACCTTGTTTGGAGAAATGCTGAGAAAGTCATTTTCAAAATTCATGTGGAGTGGCACTCATCACTAAGGTAGGAAAATCTATTGGGTGACCTGGAGTACCATTTGTACAAGTGTTGAGCAGGGTGGTTTGGGGATGAAGGATTTAGCCTCTTTTAATGCTGCCTTAGTTGCTAAGTGGGGCTGGAAACTGCTGGATAAGAAAGAAGATGACCCCTGGAAGATGATTATGGAGCGTAAGTATGAGGATTTCTACAGATGAATCCTATTTGAGAATGTTATAACCAGACTGTCTCTATACTCAAACTGGTGGAGAGCTCTCCTAAATCTGATCAGAATGGGGGAGTGGTTTTGGCGTACAATATCTAGGAGGATTTTAGATGGACAGGATACCTACTTTTGGGAAGATCGTTGGAATGGACAGTATAGGTTTGCTGATTTGTTCCCTGTCCTGTACTCTATTGCATGGGATAAGTTTAGAGTCATCGCTCATAAACTTCTACAACTGGAGGAGGGGAAGACACAGTGGGTTTGGACTTGGTCTACACAGCTCACACAAGTACAATCAAACATTATGCAAGAGTTGATGACCATGATTGAAGAATGCACAATTAACAAGGAAAATCGAGATTAGTGGTTCTGGAAGCTTGAAAATGATGGTAAATATACCTCAAGGTTTGCTTATAAACTGATATATCAGGAAGTGGAGAATCCTTCTCCAGCAGATCCAAACCTCGCAAAAATCTGGACAAAATTGGCACCGCTTAAGGAGGGGGATTTCGTCTGGTGAATGCTCCAGAACAAGATACCTACAATGGACAACCTGTTAGCACAAGGCGTTGCGATTGAGGAAGAGGGGTGCTGCAAAACGAAAGAAGGATGAAGAAATTTGGAAGGCAGTTTGGTCCATTGTCATCTGGGCTTTGTGGAGGTTCCGAAATAACATTGTCTTCCAGCAAATCCGACCTCCAGCGGCCGAAGTTGTGCGACAAATCAAGGCCCACCTCTGGGAAATCAGCAAGGTAAGCAAGATGTTTCAGGGCTATACTCAGACCGATTGGGAGAGGGAAGCTCGCAAGATACATGCGATTGGTTTTGTGTAGAGCAGTCTGTGCGAGTGTGAAGAGTTGCCATCAATTGGGTTTTCTCTTCAATTATGCGGTTGTGCGCCTATGAAGAGTAGCCGTTTCTGTACTCTCTGCCTGTAAATACGTTAAATTGGGAAATTAATATAATTAAAATTGCTTTGCTAAAAAAAAACTTGTTTGGGGGCTCAAGGTTTGGGCATCACTAATCTTTTCACCATAATTTTTTTTTAATTACTGGGGGAAAAATTTACAAGGCAGAACTATACAGCCAAAAATAAGAGCAGAGTGGAAATAGATTTGTCATGGTGGCTTGAAGCTGACATACTTAAGAGAAGTCAAGTCCGAATGCACATTATGATGCACTCTTGAATCCGAGGGGTCCAGAGAAAGGATCAATATGGAGTTCCCAGTATCAGCCACCACCTGTTGATTACCATTTGGTTTAGATAGACTCCATTTCAACCTGTGATCATCATGGTTGAGCGCTGTTTAGCCATCCTATTTGCTTGTGCATTGTTCTCACGCGGGATATAAGAGAACCTGATATATGAAAAATCGCCTAATAACTTTTTGATGGCCTTGGTCATGGAAGATCCATTACTATCATCATCAGACTTGTTCAGCAACTGGATTGCCCCTTGGCAGTCAGAAAAAACTTGCAAACTATCAAAACCCTATTGCATAGCACACTTTAAACCATACCAGATGCTCCAAAGTTCAGCTTCTAGAGGTGAGCATTTTCCAATATATGCACTGAAACCGATTATCCAGCCTGCATTGTTGTCCCGAAGGAAGCCTGCAACAGCCGCTTTCTGGCTGTTCTGGGCTACAGCTCCATCTACAAAGAGTTGCACTTGTGGTTGTGTCGTGAACATCGGTCTGTTAGCCTCCTCATTGTTGATTTGTAATTGTTGTGCATTTGAGTGCACACGTTTCTCATAGTAGAAGGCCTGTTTTGTCGTCCGAACAATTGACCAGATTTGATGAAACACGGCGTTCATTTCTACGGCGTGACCAGATAGAAATGCGGCGTTCATTTCTATTTTGCACAGACCCAAGCCACCCACTGATTTAGGACTACAGTAGACTTCCCAACAGGTGAGAGAGTGTTTTGCACAGACCCAAGCCAAGGACTCAGACGATCAATTTTCCTGCAGATAGACTTTGGAAGGCACCCAGTCTGCATTCGGTAGATTGGCAGTGCATTTCGAATGAATTTACATAAGGTGAATCGTCCTGCTTGTGAGATCATGTTAGCATTCCATCCCTGAAGTCTCTTTTCCACTTTATTCAGGATATCCTGATCAGCTGCAGTTCGGTTCTTCCCGTTCACCAAAGGCCCTAAGGCCCTTGGTTATACCTAGCCCATCCCTTTAGGAATACCTAAGGCCCTGCTTATACCCTCTTCTTCCTGTCGATTTGCATTTCGGGAGAAACATACCGCTGATTTTTCTTTATTGATAACTAAGCCCGAGCAGTCACTGAAAGTCTGCAAGACTTCTTGAAAAATAGTTGCTTGATCCAATGTTGCTTCCATAAAGAAGATCAGGTCATCTACAAACATCAAATACGAGAGAGGGAATTTTGCTGCCCCAAAACACATAGGTTTCCATCTGTTCTCATTAACTTGTTGTTGAATAAGTTGTGATAGACGCTCCATACAGAGGATAAATAGATAAGGAGAGACAGGATTACCTAGGCGCACATCAGTTGTTGGCATGAAAAGAGGTCCTCGTTTCCCCTCCCAAATAATCTGCAATGAGTTGGTGGATAAGGATGAAAAGATGACATTGTTCAAGTAGTCCGGAATTCCCGCATCCTCAAGGGTATCCTTGATGAAGAACCATCTTAGTTTGTCAAAAGCTTTTGAGAGATCTATTTTAACTGCCATATAACTTACTTTCCCTTTGCAGTGGTGCAGAGAGTGTACAGCCTCCTGCGCAGCTATTATACTGTCCGAAATCTGTCGACCTTTAACAAAACCATTCTGGTAGGAGCCTATAAGAGTAGGCATCACTTGTCAGAGTCGATTTGCTATAATCTTGGTCACCAGTTTGGCATTGATATTCAGCAACGTAATCGGCCGGAAGTGCTCAAATCTTTCTGGCCCATGTTAAGCCTCTTATTTATCCTCCCTTCCTGGAAAACTGTTTGCACAAAAGTGAAAATAGCCCTCTCTAGAATCTTCCAATTATGTTGATAGAAACTTGCTGGAAAACCATCTGGTCCCGGGGCTTTGTCTGGGTGCATATCAAACATGGCAGTATTTATTTCGTTCTCCGTAACTTCTTGGGATAACAGACTGATCTGCGAGGATGTAAGTCTAGGAAACTGCCCTATCACTGGGAACGGTTGTACGTTATGTATGTGGCTGCTCTCTTCTAGACAGAACTGCTTCTGAAAGAAATTAGAAACCTCTATAACAAGTTGCTGCGAATCAGAGCACCAAGAGCTTGTCCCCAGTCGAATGGTTACTGATTTCCGCTAGGAAGACTTCATCTTGAATTTTGAATGGAAGAATTTAGTATTTCTGTCTCCCAATCTGACCCAATTCATTCTACTATTCTGACGAAGAAGGAGTTCCTCTTGTATAAGAGAACTTTCCAGTTCCTTTCTTATCTCCATTTCTAACTCAGTCAGATATTGTGAGGAACGCCACTATAATGCTTTTTGTATCCCAGTTAATCTCACGAGAGCACGCCGTTTTCTCTTGTGAATATCACCAAAAAAATCCATTTTCCATTCCTGAAGATCATTTTGTAGCAGCAGAAGAGCCTCAGCCAACGGAATATCTTGTCTCCACTTAAGTTCCAGCCAGCTCTCCCATAAATCATGAGCTTCCCAAGCTCTCAAATATCTGAATGGCGCTATGGTCCTCTCAACCACCAGCCTAGGTGTTATTTCAGTGATGACTGGAGAGTGATCAGATGCAATGCGTGGAAGATGGTGCACTTGGATCTTTTCTGTAAGAGACTTCAGATTTTCATTTACAAGTACCCAATCAATCTGTTCTTGGCATAGTCCTCTTGCCCATGTAAATCTTTGTCTTGTGAATCCAAGAGGTTCTATACCCGACTGAGAAAGCCATCTGTTAAATAATTTGCACCCTCTCGAAGCTCGTGGGCTACATTTGTCTTGTGCAGAGAGGAATGCATTAAAATCACCCATTGCAATCCACGGTTTATTCTGTGTGAGGGGAAGATCAGATAGTTTATCCCATAAAGATCTTCTAATCTGCAAAACCGGACTTCCATATACCGCAATGAATGAGAATGGAGAAAATATATTAGAATATAAGGAAAAATGAATAAATTGCCAGTCCAAACATAATACCTCCACCGTAATATGAGACTGCCATATCACCCATATGCCCCTCGAAAAACCTTGTGCTTCAACCTTAAAGGAGTTATTAAAGCCAATGCCTATACTCTTGATTACTACTTCCGCATCTTGATTATTTATTCGTGGTTCGAGTAGAACCAGCAAATTTAAGCTATATAATTGGATAAGGAATCTCAGAGTAGCAAGTGTCTTACTATTCTTGATACCTTGCACATTCCACGCCAGGAATTTGATGTTGTGTCTCGCCATTAAAATGAATTGTAGGAGGGAGTGTACCTGAAGTAACTGTTTAATTTACCATGTGGCTAGGCGCCAGATCATCTTCATCATCACTCACCTGACTTTCCTCAATAGCCATTGTCTCGCTGTCTGATCCATTGTCCATTGGAGTTCTCCTGCTTTGTCCCTTGTTTAAGGACTGAACAGAAACTCCTTTGTGATCACGTATTCCGTCTGAGGCTTGATGAGTGTTGACACAACTGGGAGGGTCATTAGGGTGTTTATGAGCAGTTTGTTGCGAAAATGATGGTGGAGCTGGGTGTTTTAGTGTTATAGCAACGTGATTGGGGTCTGAGCTATGTGAGATATAGGATGGTGGAAGGATGCAGCTGGGTTGTACATGGGCTGGCTTAGAGGATGCAACATGCTCGGACACCTGTTTATGAATATTTTCAGTGACAATACGGGGCCTTTTAGAACTGCTAGGGGTGGATTCCAGCTCTTTTATGGCTTCTTGGACTGGAGAGGTCACCAAGAATGTTTTACTCTGCCATGCAGTGTCTTTGATTTTAGTAGGCTGGGTTTGCTTTTTGTTCTTACGTGCAGCCACCATATTTCTGCTTGGAGCGTGCTTTGCAGGGCTATGGTTATCCGAGAGGTGAAGTTCCTGTAAATTGAGAGAGGGCTCAGCTGGTAAATCAGATACAGAATTGAGTATATCAAAACGGGATGTATTAAAAGCAAAAGGTATGCTTCTCCCACTTTTATCTATTGATTTTAAGATCTCCTTCCCCTTCTGAGCATATGTCGTATAGGGTGACAGTCATCTGCCTCGCTTCTGTGCTATCATCCAGTCTCCAAATAACGGTTCTACAACTGGGGATTCATCAGGAGTTATATTTTTCTGATCTGTGTCATGTAATACATCGTGCTCCTCGGTTGAAACCTCTGCAGCAACAGGATTAGGAAGTACTGCTTGAGATTCCAGCTCTTCTCTTTGTGATTCCTTCACAGAATTAGCATCCTTATAGTCAGTATGTACTGGATGGGGCACTTTAACAGCTTTCTTTGGTACCTGACAGTCCTCTAACACATGACCAAAGCATCCACAATTGAAACATATTCTATGCAGGTCTTCATACTGGATTCTGTAGCCACGGCCATCAATCATGACCTGCGAAATAAGTGGTTTCTGGAGGTCTATTTTGATAGCTATATGGGCAAACTGAGCGCGCTGATTCTGCACAGTATGAATATCAGCTCGTACGAAGGTGCCCATTGGCTTGGTGATCTTCTCTAGCATGTTGGAACAAAAATACTCAGTAGGGAGTCCTGGTATTCTAATCCATGTAGAATAGCCTCTATGTGTGCATCCTTTGTATTAAAATTACGCTGCCATGGATGGACAGTGATATAGTGACCCATGAGTGTCCAAGGTCCATCCAGTAGAATGTGATGAAAGTCTTTTTCGGAGGTGAGCTTCACACACCCAAAACCATCTGGCATATCGATAAGCTTAAAATCACCAAACAACTTCCATAAAACTGCTAACCTCTGCATAAGTACATTATAACAAAACTGACGACCTAGTGACCTGATAATCACCGTATTTGCCATTTTTTCTCAATTATCTTGTGCACCCGAGCAGAGAAGTCAATAGTGGGTATCCCATTGGATAAACCATAGAGGATGTCATCATCAAGTAATTCAAAATCCTCCTCTACCGATGGAGATGATCTAGACTGATTACCTGGCTTTTGAATAAGACAATCCTTGAAGGTTACTTGCCCCGTCCAGATGTTAGAGTTGGTCAGACCTCGGGCTTCTGCTGAGATGGAACCTTGTTGCTTCTTTATGGGGTATGCTGCCCCTCCTGGATTTTGCATTTTCCGAGACATTTCTAATTGGGATTCCGTATCCGTGGATGCTTGCTCCTGAATATGCTGAGTCTCCTCCATGACATAATCTATTGATAGGTTGGCACCAGGTTTTCCAGAATAGAGGTTTGGATCATCCACACTATGCTTGATGAGATCTGAGCCTTTTGCTTCCTGCTGCAGAGATGCGGTAATTCCCTCAGTCTCAGCCATCTCAGAGTCTGCCTTACTAGAATTAGCACCAGGGAGAGCTGCAGATGGTTCTTCCAACAGGATCTTGCGTGTGAGCATCCCATCATCATTCCTTGAATCCTCGCAAAATTCGCGACTAAGCTTGGATCTGTCGGTCTTGGAGGCCATATATTCATCAATATCCATACCCAGAGGCTGGATCTCGATTTCTGAATCGGAAATTTGGCCGGGAAGGATTGTTACGGCGGAACGACGATAAGTGTGTGTGAATCGCACGCTGACTGTGTGAAATCGCTAGAAGCTCACCGAGAAAAATTCACAATAAATTATTTTACCGTTGTAATCTACCTTCTCTTAAAAAGGAAGAAAGGCAGGACGTCCTCATCAACATTACTCTTCAATTTTTTTTTTGTTTTGAAACCAACACGATTGTCCTATCTCATTAATTCTTTTTGCAAGCTGCTCAGGATAGCCACTGTGTGGAATGCAATGGAAATTTTTTGGCATTTTGAGGTATGATGTGATTAGGAGTTTTTTTTGTTGAATAATACTACATATCTCAATACTTTATTCCTAATTCATCCCTACAAAAATAAAAAATTAGTTATTTAACATACAAAATTCTTAATGACATTTAAATGATAGACTAAACTTGCAAAATTTTTAATTAAACTATATGTAGGGATAAATTAGGGACAAAGTGTTGGGACATGTAGCATCACTCATTAATATATAGATTGGTAATCAAAATAAATACATACTCAAGCTCAAAATATTGCATTTTTCAAGTGATTTTCCTTATTAACAGCCATCTCCTATAGCTCTAGTTCTTGGTTCTTGTCTAAATAACGCCCTTACTGTCAATTTTCTTCCGAAACAGCCATCTCCTATAGCTCTAGTTTTCGGTTCGTTATTTCAAAATAACGCCCTTACTGTCAATTTTCTTCCGAAACTTGCTAAAAAATAAAAAAAAATTCTTCCGAAACCTGCTAACAGCCATCTCCTATAGCTCTAGTTCTCGGTTCTTGTCTGGATTCGACTAACAGCAAATTTCCCAACATGGGTATTGAAGACGACGTCAAAATCCGAATCCTCTGCCAAAATCTTGTGCTGATTAAAGAAGTCGGGCTGCGATGGCTGATAGGTTCTCCCTTCTTGCCTCCGGTTACCGTTGTCTCCACACTCCGATGCCTCCACACCCAAGCATCAGACTCAATCTCTCCGAACCTCCCGATGGAATTAGGTACACTACTGCTACTTCTACGGCACTGGGTTTGAACTTGAGAGGTAAAATCGCGTGATGAATTGGTGTTTGGCCTGCTGATTCTAAAGGTTGCAACTTGGCTAAATCATCAATAAGCTATCGTTTTTTTTAAGTCGTACTTTCGATTTTTATTTCTTGAAATCAAATTCTGAATTTCCTATCAATTTCTGTATATCACATCACAAGATTCATTAGGAAATAACCCGTTTCTGTGAAATGGTTATATATTTTCTGAATTAGTTGTAACCATCTACATCATGTGGATACCGCTTGTGCTCATTCATGTATAACAGTAGCGAAAGGCATAAAAATTCAGTCTTCGCTGGTAAATGCTGACAACTAGAGCAAGTGCAATTGCTCGTACCATGAGTTAGCATTGCCAGTCAGGATGCTTTTATTCTTCGATATTGGGCCTCAGTTATGATACCATACTAGTTCCCTGGATCTTGGTTCATATTTTATGTTACCTGACTCACAGATGAAGTACGAGGTCTGCTTCCAGGGGGACTGGAAGTGATTGGGGCAGTTATTGCTCATGATAGAGATAACTTGAAGAAAGAAAAAGTTGCATCTCTAGCTATTTCAGCAGTGAGGAATTTTAGGAAGATCCTTTATCAAGATGACCATGAAGATAGGATATTAATTGGAGCCGTCCTGGATCTTAACAAGGCCGATGTTGATCGAGATCTGAAATTTTATGTATCAAGGACACGCGAATCTGATAATTTTGAGAAATTGTGCCCTGTTGTTTACATTGATCAGCCGGAAAAAGAAATCTGGAAGAATGGTTGCTTAGTTTGTTGTGAAATTCCGCTGAAAATGCCTCTGTATTATACTTCGAATAATCCTAAAGGTGAAATCTCTTCGTCAATTTTGTATGTCTCTGCTCTGTTTTACATACATTTGTTCCCATCTCTGATTTTCTCCTGCTATTATTGTTTCAGTCATATTTTTCTTTTGAGTTCCCATACTACTATTTTATGGGCAATAATTTTACAACATTATCATGTTAGGATGGATTGGGATAACTTTCAGTGATGGAACTCTTTAGCTGCGGAAACCTAGTTATTTCCATGACAAATTAAATTATTAATTCTGACAACAACATTAATTCATTCATTGGTTTCTGGTCACTTGTGGTGGGGCCTGACTGAGTTTAGTTCCCTTTCCCTTTCCTTTATATTTGGTGTACAATGATGTATGTAAGCTTTTCATGTTCGCCAGAGGCATGCTTGCACATGTTCCTTCTCTTGCTGAGTAAGCTGCAGTTTCTTTAGATCTGGAAGTTGCATATGGACACGCTATTGAGAATGTCAGACAGAAGCTTACTGTTCCTCAAATTGCATACATCATTGAGGCCCAAAATAAATCCTCAGATGGGCCTGGACCTATCATTCTTCATGGAATGGAATTGGATCTTCCCTCAGAGCTTCCTGAGAATGCTTTTTCATATGATACTTCTCAAGAGTCCTTTGGAAAGTCTCTAACATGCTCTTACTTCTTCCCTGGAATAAATGATATTGAGTCTTTTGCTTCCATGGAGAAGGTGACATACCTTCTATACCTATAATACTTATCATCTGTTGCCTTAGAAGATATTATTATCTCTTAGAACGTTTTCTGTTCTTACTTTGGTCCAGGATACAGATATAATTCGAGTCAGCATCATGCTTAATAGGTCAAAAAGTAATATTGAACCTGTTGCACCTCTTGCTGAGTATTATCCAGGTATAAAGACATAAGAAAATTTCCATTTGGTTGTATTGAGAAGGCACATATTTTCCAGCTTTCTATGGCTTGTTTTATATGACTGAATGCGTGTGTTTTCATCTTTTTATTTTATCTGAGCTGTTGTTTGAACATATTTTCCCAGCAAATGGTGAAGCTAAACTTATGGTTTTAAATCATAAGGTTGAAGTGGTATCTTATGCTGCAAAGGATCTTCAGCTAACACATGTGGTTTCAAAATTAATCATCCCTGCAATAATTGACCAGTTATATTCCATGAAGAACAAGATCTTGCCAGATATCTTAAAACAACATCCCCTGGTTAGATTGTCTTGTTATTGTCATTTGTTTTGATATTTAATATCTCTGCCAGAGTGCATATCTTCAACGCTTATCTTGAGGCACTAATCTTGTTCTTTGATGACAACCCATAATGCCAAACTTATGCATAAATGTTGCTAATAGAAGTGGTTATGAAATCAACATGCACTGCATTTTATAGGCCGACACATGGAACAAAACTGGTGGGCACATTGGATTTATCTATAGTATTTATCTATAGTATTTATCTCATTTTTATATTCTTTATTCTTGCCTTGGCTGCGATCGCAAACTGTATTGACAAAATAGTTATACTTTTTTTACAGCTACAACCATACCTCTTCGTTCCTCCTGGTTTTTTGCATCCAATCACAGTAATTTATGATCTTAGCTACGGGGAGACTGAAATAAAGCAAGGTAATCTTTATTTGTAGTTCACTGCACAAACTGTGACTACCGTTAACTTGTGTTTAGATATTCCAAATAATTTAAGCAATTTCTTGAATCAGATATGATGTGTCAAATACTTATTTTGCAAGATCAACTTTGTGAAATCTTTAACCCCAACTGGTTGGCCTACTGTTGGATAACTGACTTAAGATTTTATAAGTGTGGGAGGTTCAGGTTCAATATCCATCAGGTGCAAACAATTTTTTGGGGTCACAACCGCAAGTTTAAGCCAGAGTCTTACCCGGTCCATGGGTCGCTTTATATGGATCTCATGAAATTAATCAGACCCAAAAAGGGTTATTGACACCATGGTTATTTAAGAAATCTTTGTGTAATCTTTTCAATTCATCCCAATATAACTGGTGGCATAGTACCAAGTATTGACCTACGAATGAAATGCCCTTTTGGTCTGTATGCTTTGAGGTATTAAAATTTCTGAGCGCGAGGACTTGGTGACGTACCGTTACTACGAGAATCCTGGCTGTGGAATCGGTTATTAGTTAAAAGAGATATATTGCTAAGCCGATTTTATCCTTGTTTCATGTAAATTAATTATAGTGGCAATGGATAAATTTAGAAGTTGCGATCAACAAGTGTTAAAACATTATCTTCCATCATATTTGTCTGCATTAATTCGCATACCCTCTGCATTTACAGTTGAGATTCGAAAATCCCTCCACCTAAGACTAGGGCTTCCATTTGATCGCCCTCTTTTACGGGTTGCTAATGGAATAAATCTTTCACGAGTAATGGACAATACCGTGGAGAAATCGGAGTTGAAGGGTAGATATTCAGCTTGAGGTCTTTGGGTTTTATCATTGGTTGAACTTGTGTGTTTGATTTTCTCGACTTTGTTTATTGAAGGTTCGTTTCTGCTAAAGGATGTTCATCATAACATTCCAGGCAGTGGTGGTAATCTCTTTCTTGAACCTTACGTGCTCAATATGCTTCTTCATCATACTGTTATCTTACCTACCATGATGATTCTACAGTATCCGGTGGGAATGCTTCTCTAATTCAAGGTTCTTATGAATACTATCATTACATGCAAGACGGATTTGATGACTCGGTAACACATTTATTCTCATATTTTATTACATCATTTTATTCTCAATTCCACATTAAAATTGCTTCTAGCTAGATGCAAGACGGATTTGTGCATGATGTCATAGCTTCTGGCTAGTTTTTCAAAGAGATGTGGCCATATTTATCTATGCAATCAGGCTACGTGTCCAAAATGGTGTAGACCGATCTCGTTTAATGAAAACGACGTTGTGACATTTTTGTATAAAAATAATTTTTTTTGTAAGTTTTTTTTATAAAAATCGTAATTGTGCACTGCGGGGGATCGAACTCAGATCCCCCAACTCCTCAGTCCTCTCACCTTCTACCATCTCTCAACATCCACTAATATAATTTTGTCAGGGTTGGGGCTGTGCTTATCGCTCTCTGCAGTCTATCATATCGTGGTTTAGGCTCCAACACTATACTTCCATCGATGTCCCTTTGCACAGGTATGCCTAAGATAAAATCAATGTGCTGCCTATTGCAGAAGACGACATGGGGTCTATTTGCTTTCATAACATAGTTTAATATTTCAGAGAAATACAACAGTCGTTGGTAGATATTGGCGACAAGGACCCCTCATTTGTGGGATCACGAGAATGGATTGGAGCCATCGAGCTGAGTTTTGTATTGGACAAGCTGCTTGGAGTAAGTACTCATTCATCTGAATACTGTGCCTAAACAACATGTTGTTTTTCATTTCGGCCATGTTTTTTGTCCATCTTATAGTAATATATCAATGACTCAAACTGAACAATGTCCAACCTTAATAGGTTAGCTGTAAGATCATTAATGTGAGATCTGGAATTGAACTCCCGGAGAAATGCCGAGAGCTTGCATTGCATTTTGAGACTCAAGGAACTCCGGTCATGATCGGTGAGAAAATGCCTGTCTAAAGCAGAATTTTTTTCACATGACGAATGTACCGTGCTGAACGAATATGATATTGTGCCGAAAAGTGTTTTCAGCCGGATTCATTATCCGACGACTGCGATCTGTTCACTTAAGTGAACCGGATTGGGTCACGGGTTATGACCCACGTCGGATAATGAATCTGACATCTGAAAACACTTTTAGGTACAATAACGCTTTCGTTCGGCACGGTACATTCGGTACCAGAAAAAACAAACTCGTCTAAAGCACCCCATTATTGTCTCCGTCCTCACTGCAACTCTCTCTATTATGTTCCTTGGCAGGTGGAGGCGTTCTTGCATATACTCTCCTTGGAGTTGATTATGATGAAGTAAGTGGAGATTGTGCTTTCCTTATCTTGGATCCCCATTACACAGGTAATGAAGACCTCAAGAAAATTGTTAATGGTGGTTGGTGTGCCTGGAAAAAGGCCGTGTATAGCAAGGGAAAGTATTTCTTCTTGCCAGATAAATTTTACAATCTTCTGCTTCCACAGAGGCCAAACATTGTCTGAGTTTGAGGTTTGATTTTCTTCATGAGATACTTTATGGATATTGAGAATGTTATAAAACTATAGTGAAAAGCTTAAACGTATAATTATCTAAAAAAGATGGAAAAAAGACATGAATTGAATTGGTCAGGGATTGTTGTGCTCAAGGATCTTGTTTCGTAGGAAGGTATTTATCGGAAAAAAAATGGTTACTATGATATATTAGAAATTAAAAAACATAATTGATTTTGCAATATTTTTACGATTTTAAAATAGACTAGCTTATACCCGTGGTTAAAACACAATTAAGAATGACAATGGGCCGGATCGGAGCATAGCCGATCTAGATGGCCCGCGCCGCTGCCCCAGTGTTTGTCCCAAATTTATTCAAGTCCGAACACTTATCCAATTCAGCCCGAGCGGTTTGGCAGTGAAACTGTGAAAGTACCTATTTTATATACACACTCGAATTTTGTCATCTATTTTTGGTGGGACAAAATAAAACCCCTAATTCGAAAATATCAAGCACATTAATCCCTAATTCAATAACATAAGAACATAATTCAATTCAATTCACCCCTAATTCGAAATAACAATTCAAACTCTAATTTGAAATCACAATTCAAAACCCCAAATCAACTCACAATTAAAACCCCTAATTCAAAAATATCAAGCACATTAATCCCTAATTCAATAACATAAGAACATAATTCAATTCAACTCACCGCTAATTCGAAATAACAATTAAAACCCTAATTTGAAATCACAATTCAAAACCCCCAAATCAACTCAAAATTAAAACCCTAGTTCATTAATCCCTAATTCATTAACATAAGAACATAATTCAATTCAACTCACCCCTAATTACTTACCAAAAAAAAAACTCACCCCTAATTCGAAATAACAATTAAAACCCTAATTTGAAATCAAAATTCAAAAATCCGAAATCAAATCACAATTAAAACCCCTAATTTGAAATCACAATTAAAAAACCCTAATTCGAAATACCAATTAAAAACCCTAATTCGAAATCACAAAACCCTAATCCCTAATTCAAAACCCAAAACCTTCAGGTCTCATTCGAATTTCGAATCACAAAGCACATAGTCAAATCTAATTTCAACAAACCTTAATTCGAAACCCAAAGCCAAAACCCTCATACTTGCAGCGAATGGTGAACTGGAAACGGACGGAAATGAAATGGAGATGGAGAGATACACAACGGCACGAAGAGAAGTAGAGAACAAACACAGGTCACGCAGGCTCGCACGAAGAGAAAATTGAGAGAGATGAAGACGAATCGAAGGGGCTGAGCGAAATGAAAAAGACGAGAGGACTTAGGACGGGGGAAATGAAAATTACATTACTAGTTTATTACACATTTACAATACATAATTAATAACCACTTGCGCTTATTCCCCACAACAAAATGGTGTCGCGGAAAGAAAAAATTACTTTCTTCTCAAAATTACTCGAGCACTTATGTTTGAGTCGAAAGTTCCACAATATTTTTGGCCTGAAGCAGCATCTACTGCCACATATCTAGCCAACCGGCTCCCTACTCAAATCTTGAAGTTTATGACACCTATCTAGGTCTTATCTGAACTTTCAAAGGTATCACCCCATTGACCCTTACTCCCAGGATATTTGGATGCTCTGTATACGTTCACATTCCTAAGGTGAACCGGTCGAAATTAGACCCTTGTGCTAAAAAATGTGTTTTTGTGGGATATGAGACCTCACAGAAGGGATATTGTTATTATAATCCCCTTACCCGGCGACTCTTTATTATCACGGATTGCGATTTCTTGGAAACAGAATATTTCTATCATACACCTACCCAATCTAGTCGTCAGGGGGGAGATACATGACGAGGTTGACTTACTGGATTGGTTGAGCCCTTCTATCAGCGAGATGCCACATTCTCCGGGTGTACCTCATGTACCCCTGTCATCCATTCCATCCCAACTCCCATCCACATCATCTCATGTGCCTCCCGCACAAGAGCTACCTGAATCGCATGAGGCTCGTAGACCGCCCGCTCCGGACTACGACAGCGACATAGTACAGTCAGACCTAGTAGGACAACCTCAAGGGTCATCTTCGACGGATGTTCAGGTAAGAATACCATCCCCTGGTCCAGCTCCTTTGGATATTGTGTCCTCTGATCATGATGCAGGACTTCCAGATTCTCCTATTCGAGTTCTCCCAGATCATTCTACTCGAGAAATTCTCCGAAAGTGGTTCACTCCAGAGCATGACCCAAAGATTGAGAGATATCCTATTATCGATGTTGTCAGGGGGAGTATGTCTGCATCTGCCCAAGCTTTTTTTGTTGCAGTATATAGTGAGGATATTCCTCGCAGTGAAGAAAATGCATTGAAGATTCCAGAGTGGAGACGCATTATGGAGTTAGAGATGAGTGTACTTAAAAAGAATGAAACCTGGGAGATATGTGACCTACCACCCGGGAAGAAATCTGTTGGTTATAGATGGGAATATACTATCAAACGGAAAGCTAATGGTTCGATTGAGAGGCTTAAAGTTCGGTTGGTAGCAAAAGGTTATACTCAGACGTACGGGATAGACTATTCGGAGACATTCTCTCCAGTGACGAAACTTGATACTATTCGGGTTCTATTTTCGTTGGCAGTTAATTTGGATTGGCATCTTTATCAGTTTGATGTGAAGAATGTTTTCTTACATGGCGACTTATCTGAGGAGGTGTATATGTCTTCTCCACCTGGTTTTTAAGCTGACTTTCATCCTCGTGAAGTATGCAGATTACGCAAGGCATTATATGGTCTTAAGTAGTCACCCAGAGCATGGTTTGGAAGATTTACTATTGTGATGAAGAAGTGTGGATACATCCAGATTAATTCAGATCACACCCTATTTCTGAAACGACAAGCCCAAGGCATCATTTGTCTTATTATCTACGTTGATGATATGATTATTATAGGAGATGATGTTGATGAGATAGAAGAGTTGAGGAAAAACCTATTCCGAGAATTTGAGATAAAAGATCTGGGGATGCTGAAGTTTTTTTTGGTATAGAGGTGATAAGATCTAAGAAGAGGATTTATATATCTCAGAGAAGTATGTTTTGGACCTTCTGGCTGAGACTGGGTTGCTAGATTGCAAGCCAGTCAACACACCCATGGTACTTAACCATGGTTTGAAGATAGTAGAGGGAGCAAAACCAGCTGACAAAAGCAGATACCAACACTTGGTTGGAAAATTGACCTACTTGGCCCACACACGGCCTGATATCTCGTATGGTGTAGGGATGGTGAGTCAATTTATGCACAGTCCTCAAGAGAATCATATGGAAGCAGCGTTCAGAATTTTGAGATATTTGAAAGGGTCACCATATACTGGAGTTATGTATTCCAAGAATGGACACTTAAGGATTGAGGCTTATACTGATGCTGATTGGGCATGAAGTCCAGTGGATAGACGCTTTACTTCGGGTACTTCACCCTTGTTGTAGGAAATCTTGTTACTTGGAGAAGCAAGAAACAGAATGTTGTGGCAAGATCTAGTGCTGAAGTAGAGTTTCGAGATAGAGCTAAAGGAATGACAAAAGTTCTATTACTTATAAAACTGATGACTGAGCTTGGGTTTCCACCCAAAGACACATACCCACTGATGTGCGACAACAAAGTAGCTATCATTATATCAGAGAACCCAGTCGAGCATGATTGTACGAAGCATGTTAAGATTGATCGATACTTCATTAAAGAAAAGCTCGAGGAAAAGATCGTGATACTTCCATTCGTGAGATCTGAGAACCAGCTAGCAGACATCCTGACAAATGCAATAAATGGCCGGTCATTCCAAGAAGTATTATTCAAGTTAGGCATCGGATATCCACCACCTAACTTGAGGGGAGTGTTAAGGAAAGGATTTGACCAAATCTTTTTCATATCTTGTGATCGCTAAATTATAGGGATCACATCCCTAATTGGTAGGGATTGTAGTTGACGAGAACTTATGTAAAACTCTATATATACGTGAAAGACATGATGATGAAATATACAAGAAAAAACGGAAGAACTCTTCCCGTGGAGTAGATTATTGCCGAATCACGTAAACCTCGTGTCTTTACTTATAATTCCGCTTAATATGTAGTGATTAAGGGAGCCCAATCTCCACTGAAATCGGATGATTTCGATATCGTTGTATACAAATCGTCAAGGCAGCTAGGTCATTTAATCTCAAAGAATATACATAAGAGAAAGCTAAAACAAAAATGCTTGTATGTGTCCTAACGATACCCCTGACACCTATTTTATCATCCGACAAACAAGAGTGTATGCACAGAACTTGTATGCACAATGATGCAAAATATTAATATTTCGGCTATGACACCAAAATTGGTCACACCGTTGTAAAGGTTATGCACAAAAGATTAAAAGCCACATGTTTTAGTGTGGTTCCGACGACGAACTAAACCCTAATAAAAACTACTTAACCCAAAAACAAAAAGTACAACAAAATTACCGACGATAAAATTATTGAAATTTTGATCTCTTGTGCATAAGCTTTTCAACAGTGTGGTCAATTTTGATGATCATAACCAGAATTGCAATATTGTGCACTATTATGCACATAAGTTTTGTAGATATCAAAATTCTCGTAATAATGTCTTCGAAAACAAATACATTCACAAAAAACATAGTAATAGAAGTTGAAATTTTTGCCTACGGAAACAATATGGTAAGCATAAATCTCTTGAATGAGCGATGTCTTACCATCCGTATACCCAAATCTCCATTGTTCCACGTATAGCCACATGTGGATTTGATACTTTAACCCTTACAGAAGAAATCTGAGGGAACTTGAGGCAACACTTTTGCTGCAATCTGCTGAGCCACGGCCTCAAGAAGATTGTTGGACCTTAAACAATATCTCCAGCTATGCTGCAAATCAATAAGGACATAAAGGAGCAAAAAATAAGAAAATATAATGTGAAATCAAGAAACTCTTACTATATTTTTTTCTAGATGAGCATTATAGATAATAACAAGTATCTAATTTAGAACTTTAGACGTTTTGAGTAAACGTACTTCAGTATTTCAGAATCAATGGATATACTAATGGCATTACAAAGTTCTATAGTACAGGAAAAGTTCCTATATTTATATATTGGGAAGAATGTAATGATAGAGTTTATGGCAAGTTTCAATGGAATTCGCAAAAAATAAGATTAGTATGCTAACAGCATAACACAGTAGAATAGAGCAAGAATTCGTGAAGGAAAAAATCAGGAAGATTACCTCTGTTTTTGCCTTAATGGCAGACAGCCGGAAGGCAGAGACTCGGAACTCTGTTTCTGCATCAGTAGTGGATACAAAATACTAGCCAAGCTACTATCTAGAAGACTGAGGAGTGTGTTGGAAAAAATAAGAGCAATCAATTAAACGGGGTTGCTTAAAAGTAGGCAAATAGTCATGGAGTATTGGTAGTAAATGAAGTTTTACATTCTTACAAGAGATCCAAAAAGCCTCTGTTTCTCTTTAAGGTAGACTTTAACAAAGCTTTCGACTCAGTTAGCTGGGTTTTTCTGATTGATATGCTGTGAAAATTGGGATTTGTTGAGAAATGAATTAGTTGGATGCTAGCCTGTGCATCTTCTGCAAATGCGACAGTAAAGATCAACAGAAGCAAGACTGAGTATTTCAAGTTGCAGAGAGGTTTCCGGTTGGGATACCTCTTATCACCATTGCTGTTTCTCGTGGTGGTAGAGGGATTGGAAATGTTGTTGAATCAAGCAGTGGGTTCGGATTTCTTGAGGGAGCAGAAGTAGTGAACATGAGAATAACCCATTTACTGTACATAGACGATACCCTTTTACTAGTTGTAAGAACCAGGAAGAACTTGGAAACTTTGGAAGGGATTCTATGGATATTTGAGTTCATGCCTGGCTTATCAATTAATTTCAATAAAAGTCAGGTATTGGGGGTTAATATACCATCTTCAGAACTGTGAGCGATGGCTGGATAGATAAACTGCATTCAAGGGAAGCTACCATGTATTTATCTAGAACTAAAAATAGGAGATAATCCGACAAAGATGAAGATGTGGAAGGAAGTGATTGAGAGCATGCAAGCTGGATTATGCAGATGGGACAACCGTTTTCTGAATTTGGCTCTTCTGGCAAAATGGCTATGGAGACTGAAAGACTCTCCAGATTGTCTGCAGGCACAAGTCATCTCTTGTAAATACGAAGAATGATGTAGGGCACCGCTCAGATGAGGAGGGCGCTGCACCCTCTCTCACATCATGTGGGGCCCAAAGCACACACATATACTAACATTGATATATGTATTTTTGTGCTGGAGCGGTGCCGGTGCCAATAAACGGTGTGCCATAGTAGTGCTCTGTAAATACTATCAAGAGAGAGATTACATGACTGACTTAGATATGGTTATGGTGCTAGACAATAGTTCCAGGATTTGGCATGACATTTGGCATGGAATTTTGCAACTAGAGTGGATGAAATCAAATATGCATATGAACATGAGAGCGGGAGACTCTTCCCTATTATGGTGTACTAACTGGACAACAGGAGATTGCTTAGTAATACGGTACAATGATCTATACATGCTGTATTTGGAAAAACTCGAACGGTGCAGGAAATAGTGAACAAGCAGTAAGAAATACATCAATGAAGACTACAATTCAGACGACCTTTGCATGATTGTGAGAATGAACAACTCCAGTTGTTGATCAACGGCAACTAGGTAAGGGAGGAGGTAAACTCACTGTTTCATCAGCTTATAAGGCTGACTTAAACTGTGTGTAGGGGCATCGAGGCGAGGGACATGAGGTATCTAGCTGACTCCTGGGGTAAGTTGGCACCGAGAAGAGTGCAGTTCTTCACCTGGAAGTTACTGGCAGAATGGATATCTACCATTGACAATATGAGAATGATAGGGATAAACATTGAAGCTCGTCAAATCTCCTGTGTAAACTGTGGAGCGAAAGAGGAGATGATATGGCACCTGTTCTTTATGTGCCCCAAAATGCATGAAACATGGTCAGAAGTCAGCAAATGGATAAGGATACAATAAAGAGCAGTCAGAAGGAAGAAGTTAGGAGGGCAGTTTGGCAGTATACAGTTTGGGCAGTATGGAGAAGCAAAAATCTCATTAGAGTGGACACTGCGCTTGGTGTGGAAGATACAAATGAGATAGCAAACTCTGTCAAAATCATGCTAAGGCACTGATATCAGGCTAAAGGACTAACTAAGTAGAATGCTACCTTTCAGGACTGGACAAGTGCAACACATACTAACTATATGTAAAGCTACTAAACCAACGGTTACATGTTAAGTAAAATAGTAGGATAAATCACTCTAGCTAAATCTATTCTAACCAGTCTAACCATCTACTATTTGTCTATGTTCAAAGCTCCTAAATAGGTACTAAAGAAGATGATGCAGATAATAAGTGGATTCCTCTGGAGCAAATCAGAGGAGCATAAGCATCCAATCCATTGGATCAAGTGGGAAGTTCTATGTATGGACCAGTCTAAAGGTGGATTAGGCCTCAAAGATCTTACTGCGATGAATGCAGCTCTTCTCGTGAAGTGGATCTGGAGATGGAGGCAGGACACAACAAGCTTATGGAGCAGATTGATAATAGGCAAATACATGACGAGCAGGGATTACATGGCTGACATTGGTCTGATCTCATTACTAGATAACATCTCACGTATGTGGCGAGATATCTGGGACAATATATCAACCAGTAGCTGGTATTCCTCCAGAGAACGAAGACAAGTCATCTCTGGCGACTCACTATTATTTTGGAACTCGTCATGTACTGAAGACAGACCACTTTCACTTAGATACCCTGACTTATATAAACTCTCTACATCAAAGGACGCTCTGGTTGCTGATATATACTCAAAAGTAGCGGATGGAGCACAGTGGAACTTACCTTTCAGACGGAAACTAAGACAATGGGAAGAGCTCAGGTTAACCGAACTCAAAGCAAATCTGGAAGGCTACAGACTCGAGCAGGGACTGCGGGATAAAGTGATCTGGACCAACTCTGTAACAGGTGAATTCTCAACCTCTTTGGCTTATAGAGCCTACCGAGTTACACAAGTGACAGAAGATCAGCTAGCGCCAGAAACAGCTGCAATCTGGGGTAAATTGGCACCTAGAAGGATACAGGTATTTGCGTGGAGGCTTCTACAAAGGCGTGTGCAGACCATGGACAATCTAGTAAGAAGAGGAGTTCAGTTTACTGAGATGCAGAAACGTTGTATCTGGTGTGCTCTACAAGAAGAATCAATTCCACACCTCTTCTTGGAATGTGATCACTCCAAGCAAATCTGATCGAATATCTACTCCCGGTTTGGTCTTACAATGCAATCAGCTACGAACCCTGCTGATCACTTCAATGCACAAATGGACATGCTGAAAGGAAGTGTCAGGAGAGAAATTTGAAAGGCTATATGGCAAGCCACACTCTGGTACATATGAAAGGAACGCAATGCAGTCATGTTCGATAATGAAGGTATGACAGACGTAGAAGAAGCGATAAAACTATCATGGTTCTGGGTTGAAGCTCATTGCCTAAAATCATTTGCTTCATCTTTAACGGATTAGATACTTTAGCCACTGTTAGCAGTTAATCTTAGTTATGCATTTAAGCCACCTTGAACATTTTATTAGGTGAGTTTAATGATAGGAAATCCGTGTAACAGGATGCAAATCCGACTGCTCGTGTGTATTGTTGCTTTGAGTTGTACTCTTTTGAATCCATAATAAAATCTTTTTTGGTACCCAAAAAAAAGTAAAACAATAGGTTAGAAATGAGCCTCTATAAAGGCAACAAGCTTATGCTGTAACTGCAATCTGTTCTTATGAAATAGAAACCAGTTTCGTACCAACAAAAAAACCACCACTACTTTTTTTTTTATCTGGTTAGCTCGCCTTACGGGTACCAATCGGGGACGGTATAGCTAGGCCAAACCATCACATTGCTCCACTTTACGGAACTCCATTGTAAGGCTTCTAGTCAATAATAAACTATATAAAAGAAAAAGGTTTCTAGTCATTACAGCAAATTTACTTCACAATTTCATCCCCACATGATGAGCGATCTTCTGAGTAGTGAAAACGTTAAAAATCAACAGTTACCAATCCCCAAACACAGACCCCCATTAAGTCCAGATACAAATGTTTCCATTCCTATCCGAGGTAGCTAATGGTTTCCCAAAATTACTCCAAGAACAGCATAACACAGCAGATGTGTGCTCCTTCAGAGTGCTTTCTATTTTGGTGCTGGAAACTGACCATATATTTACCGTGCCGTCCGAAGATCCAGCAGCAACATAACCATCATCGGGGCTTATACAGGATCTGCTCCAATTAGATGCTACTCTATTTCCATTCCCTCTCAAGGTTGAAAATATTTCGAGAGTTCGCATATCGAATAAATTGTGTAAGTTATCCCTCCCACTGGACAAAATCAGATTTCCATTTCGTGACAAGGATAAAGATGTAACAGCAGAAGAATGCGCTGCAACTTCTCTCAGAAGTTTTCCCGTCTGCGTATCCCACAAGCGGAGATTCCCATCAACATGACCTGAGAAAATGGTTAGTCCATCCATACTAAAACAGAGGGAATTGCAGTTGCTGTGGGATAGAATAGTGTTAACACAATAGCCTTTGTGAAGATCCCAAACTTTGATTGTGCGATCATAGGCAGCGCTCGCGACACTACGGTTAGACACCTGACTAACATCCACAGCACACACTTTGTCCGTATGGCCAGTGAGGGTATGTCTGAGTCTGCCCGAACCAATATCCCATACACACAAACTATTCGCACTGCTGGCTGCAATAACAGATTTGTTATCATGCGAAATGCAGACATCAAGAACGGTGCCCAGGCAACCACTGAGAGTTTGACTTAGTGACCCAGTGCTCGTATCCCATATTTTAACAGCTTTGTCCTGTCCTCCGCTAACGAATTTACCAGAATTAGATGCAAATAGCACGGAAGCACAACCCCCTTCATGAGCAGGGATCCTTTGCTTGCACGTAGTGGGAATGGATGATTCAACATAGTACTCTGCACCTTCTTCACTCTGGCGAACGACACCATCAACTTGCTGACGGGCAAGACGTTGTATGTTGCTTCCCTTGAGACTAGCCATCATGCCTTCATAAATAGCATTTGCCTAATTTGAAATAGAGTCATTATTACAGCATCAATAAGTACACACCAATTAAAAGGCAAATCTAGATATAAGGTAAGGTTAATACATAAAGCGCCGGCCAGATGGTGCACATATGTAAAAGCCAACAACTTTACACCGATACAACAAAAAATACCTCATTGAGTCGTTCAGCATCTTTCATTTTTTCCATCATCCAACGGTCAATTAATGTATTATTTTCGGCCTCTGCAATCTTGGCTCTAGTTGTGGCTGCTTCGAATTGGACTTTAAGATCCTGGTGCTCACTGATCAATATTTCTAGGGCTTTAGTCTTTTCTTCAAGAAGCGAAGCCAAACGGGAACATTCATCCCTGGAAATTGACAGCAACTTCAACTTGACTTCTACTAGTACCTCACACTTCAGAATTGCTAGATAAGGTTTTACTAGAACTAGAATACAAAGATTTTGGAGATACAAAAAAAATCAGTTATTTTTTTCAAAAACAAAAACCTTGATTGACTGAGCTCATTTTGCAAGTCAGATATCAAAGATTCTTTTTCTTGAAGTAAAACTTTTGAAGCTCTGGATTCAGCCACTTCCACCACCAGTTGGTCTGACAGTCGAGATTGCGCTTTATAAAATTGCTGAAGTTCCACCTCAAGATTTTCAGCTTTCTCCTTCCACTCTGAACCCTTAAGACATAAGGCAAAAGCACAGAGGAAAAACTTAAAGAATAGAAGACTAGCGCTGTAACGCACACATAAAAACAAGCACGAGCGTAAACAAAATATGCACAATCACGGATTTGATCAAAATTTCCAGAGAGAAGCCCAAGTTTCCAACATCTTAGCTCGAACTATCAGTTATTAACAACAGGATGTCCAAAAATTTTAGTTTTTTACCGTACAAACTACAACCACAGATGTTTTACCAAATATGCACACTATCTTAGTTTTTTCATATATAGCTTTCAAGAGATAAGTAAAGGTTTCCACTATCCTAAATAGGAACCATCGGTTATTCACAAGATGATCGCCAAGTGTCTTAGATTTCTAACATTTGTAGATTTACTACCAAATGCACATTGGCTGTTTCAGTCATAAATTTCCAGTGAGGGGCAAAAGTTTCCACCATATTAAACGGAAACTATCATTTATCCATTAAAAGATCGGCAAGATATCTAATACTTCTACATACGCACACGAAAAAGAACCAAAACAGTCACCTTCCACTCAAGCTGACCACATTTTTCACTTGAGCAAGAAACCCTACATCAATAAGCCCGTTGGTTTTGCATTGCATAACTTCATTAAAAGTTCTCAACATCAAATTGGAATCAAGAACATAAAGAACACATGTCAGACCCAAACCTCATCATGAAAATCATTAACAACCTGAGACACAACCGGTCGCGAAAGAGCAAGAAGAGAAGGTGCATGAGCGCCCTCTTCCACCAAATGCCGCTTCTTGAGAGCTGCCAAAGCGTGCTTTATCGCCCTCGTACCAGCATCTTCTTGCGACCTGAAAATTAAACCAAGAGGTATCCAAAAATGAAAAACAAAAAATCAAGACATTAGCATCAGCATACGAAAAAAACCAAACCAAACAGATGCCCAGGAACTATTGAACATAAATACTATTATCAAGCACGCAGAGATACTGAACATATTAATTCGAGAAATTAATTACATGTTGACTTCAATGGGTGTCTGAGTACAATCAAAGGGGATGAGGATTTGACTTGGGGTTATTGTATTGCTGATGATATGATCGGCCTCGGAAGGGAGAAAAGAAGAAATTCTTGATCGGGGTTCTGAAATTTACAAGCAACCGAAGTCAGTAACTATCACGACGGGTCGGCGCAAGCGTCCATTTCCGGGCAACGGCCCTGCATAAGAGAAGCTTTTCTATATAAGTAATTTTCGTTTTATTAAAATGTATAAATGTCAAAGAAAGCATTGGCCCACCCATAGGTGGGCAGCTCAGGGTTAATTTAATGTTTAGGCGGCCATAGTGCCTGTTTAACCGTTCTAAACGGATATTCGGGCAGCATTCGGATTGAGCATACGACGACCTCCCAGCGTCTAGACATCGCTTAGGCGGGTTGGACGACCGACTTCTCGAATAAAGATAAATGTACGTGTATTTACAACTTATCACCGCCAATAAACTCAGAATCTACACTTTCACACTGTGATTGGGTTCTCGGTACCATTCTCTGAATTCGATAGCGAGGTTTAATTTCCCTTTGATCCGCATGGTAAGCCATCTTGAGCTTCAATTTGTCAACCGGCTGCTCAGTTTCAATTTGTTGTTGTGTTGGAGTAATGACTTTGGAAAAGGGGAAAACTTCCTTGTCCCACACCATATACTTTTACCCACAAGTGGATTATGATGAGTTAGAGTGAGGAGCCGAGCCCGTTGCCTGTGGCTTTAAGAGATACACCACCTGATAGCGAGATTAGAAGAAGAAAGAGGTAAAAGACTGAAACTACTTTTGTACCTCACTTTATCACATCATACTTGACTGAAGTTGATTCCTCAAACTCATCGAGTTTGGATCAACTATATGCCTACATGATAGGCGATGATCCATAGACGTATGCTGAAGTCATTCACTCTATTGATGCTAGCTTCTAGAAGGAAGTGATTAATAGTGAACATAACTCTTTGATTATGAATGAAATATGGAAGCTAGTTGAGTTACTCACGGGATGCAAGTCTACCACTTGCAAATGTATCTATAAGAAGAAGAGGCTTGATGGGTCTCTTGAACGATTTAAAGCAATACGAAAGAATTTATTGAGAAGGAATTAACTTCTTTGATACCACCTCTCGTGTGATGAAAGTTCGGATGATTAGAGTACTGATTGCATTGACTTCTCTGCATGACTTATTTAAGTTTAAAGACGGATTAGTTGTGAGAGCAATAACAAATATATTACCTCTTGTTGTTCACCGACCATTAGCCGAAGTAAAGGACTCTGAAGATACAAAGAAGAGGACTCCATCTGGCTCGCCACTTTTTCAATGCTTGCTCGTACAGGTTTCTCCGCAGTCGGGAGAAAAAAGGGTGGAGCGGGGGATCGATAAGAAACACACGTTATATGGAATCCTAGGCGTGTGTTTCTACATGAGCGGACAACAAATTATCCAAAGAGCAATTTTGTGCCTGTGTCGTTTTGAATTTTCTAAGTTATGAGTACTGTAGTCGTTTAGTGATGTCTGGTTATATGTATAATTAAAATTATTAAATGAATTAGTGAGTTTCCTACCCAACAAATGATTATATAATTCATTAATTTTAGAATTACACAATCCACATAAATGTAGTACAACACATAGCACGAGCATCCCTTCCAACGGCCAATTAACGAATACAAACTCTATGGTTCTATACCAACCCATCTCATTAATTCCGTGATACATAACCATAACTTAAAACCTTTCCTTTTTCTTCTTCCCCGGTCCCATTCTGTCATTCAATTTCATTTACAGAAAGCACAAGGATGGACTCAAGCAGGCCGTATCCTATGCAACCAGTCCACACTTTTCCGGGCTTTCTCTAGCTGAAAGTCGACGCCAAAGCTCCTCCTTGACTTGTCCTCGTGGTACTCTACACTTCGTCTAGATTTCTCTACTTGCTCTAAGGAAGCTTTCGGCTTCGAAAGTTTGTCATTGCTTTGGTATCTGTATTCAAAAGCTTTCAACTTTTCGGGTCGATCGGTGCTTTTCCTCGGTCTCTCTCTACGGTCTGTACTTTTCCTTGGACCTTCAATGCAACCAGTGCTCTTCCTGGAATGTTCAAGCTGCTCTGTGCTTTTTCGTGATATCTTCCTCTCGGAGGGAGGTTTCTCAATAGTGGAAATAAACTTTTTGAGGTGCTTAATGTAGTTGGGATAGAGTTCCAAGTCACAGTGGTTGCCTCCATTGATCCATAAGGGCTCGTATTTCTCTTGGCACAGTTCATAAAGCTGCTTCCCGTGGGAACAGTCAACAACATCATCAGAAGTACCCTAAAAGATACCATTTGTGATTTAGACACCAGAAACATAAAATCTCAGTCACACAAAGATGACTTTGGCCTAGTGGTGTCAATGTGGGTGGTTGTGTGAGGTCAAGGGTTCGAATCTTGGTACCACCCAAAAAAAATTGTAAAAAAAAAATCTCAGTCACAGCAAGCATGAGTCACAAAAACACTGAAGAATGGCAAAAGGGAAGATAGGTATGTTCAACAGGCTTCATCAGTAAGCTTAAGGGCAAGTAATTAAACTGATCATTGCATGTTTTTAATGTATCAGCACGGCGGGTGGGCTTCGAAAAACCAACTGTCGAGACAAACCAACAAACTCTTCAACCACTTGCCAAGTTAAGCACATGAAAATATCCGTCGTTTGAATGGAAACATACGATTCATCCTAAAATTCACACTTGTTAACAGGTTAACACTCATCTTTAACAACTGCAATTACGAGAAAAGGAGCTTTCACGTGATCAAACTCTCAAAAGATTGAAACTTAGGCTGTTGGTCACTAAGAACAACTTTGGGGCTAGAAAAATTATATACATGTACTTACATGAATAACTAGAACAGGGCACTTTACCAACGGGATTTTATCAATGTTCTGCAAAATGACAAAAGTCATGATTAGAGAGAATTCTTTTATAATTTGTGAATGAATAAAGAAGAAGCTATAACATGTAATATGTAACTGCGAAGCTCGCAAAACCAGTTCATAAAATGCTAGCATAGGGATTACTGAACAAAGCCATGCGGGTCCTCCACACCAATTTTTTACCTTATAAATATCAAACCAATATGTACGCTTCACAGGATACATAACTCTTAAGCCTGACAAAATAGGACTGTGCAAAACAATAGCCTTTAGCCGAGGCAAACGAGCTGCAAGATCTACAGTTGGGCCACTGCCAACAGATTGGCCATATAGGATGATATCTTCTTGTTTGGTCCCAAAGTTCTCTTCAAGACACTTAAATGCAGCTTCAATATCTGCATATGTATTTTGTTCACTTGGCTGCAATACAGAAAATACATTTAACTTAATCAGCTGCTCTCTATGAATCAACTAGGGAGGAAAGGAATCTCATTATTAATTCAACGGACAGAACCTTCCCAGATGATTGCCCGTAGCCGGAGTAATCATACCTGCAGAAGAAACATAGAAATAAGGAACAAACAGGAGGCAGATATAAGACAATTCTGAAGGAAAGCTCGGGTAGTAGTTCAAGATAAACTCATGATATCATCGGGATAAAGATGGCAACTTCTTCAATAATCATATAAATAAATGATCAAAGAGCACCTACGAGAATCATATTTCTAATCCTAACAGTAAATGTTTTCAAGAAGTTACCTTGGACATATATGACGGACAGTTTATTGCTGAAGAAACATATTTAATTATTTAGTCGATATAAGCATCGACCAGAAGTAAATCTCGACGTTATTCAGACAGGAATTAAGGATATTTACGCTAACTTTGAATAGCATTGAGTTTAGATGCCAAAGGTTCCACGCTATAACTATCCTCATATTTTGAGGAGTCATCTCCCCAAACAACATTTCAGCCTCTATTTCTATCTGTCCCCCATGAAAGTCTCGATTCGAGGAACAAAGAAAAGTAGAAACATGTTCTAAAAGACTCCATCAATGAGCAGAAACAAAAAAAAATTTATCGTTTTATGACAAAAGTCCAATTTGTAATAATGCATACAGCAGAATGGAAATTACCAGCAGTCAATTATATCAAGATTACCATGTGATAACAAGTCTGTAGCTATGGTTTCCTTAATCTTTATAAAAAGAAATCTCTCAAAAACTAAACCAACGCTCCCCATGGTCTGAGGAAGAACTCAGCAACGAGACAACAGATTAAAGAGCTCGATCTGCTTTCTCATAAGTACTCAGAACCTTCACGGGAATCATCACATGCCAAACAACTCACATGAAATCTACCTCTGCAACTCGCTCCCAATAGCAAGCCATTTTAAAAGATGAATGGAGAACAATTGCACATTGGATTTATCAAATGACATATATATACCAAGTAAGCCATCTAGCATACCAGCAAAATATGATATTTAGATTAGGAACTGGCAAAACTCTTTTATTATACTAGAGAGGAGATAAATACAGACTTAATTACACCATTTACCAACCTAATTAATATCAGTTGCATCAAAGAATCATACTTTCTCACAGATGGAAGCCCGTCTATAAATTAACCTAACCCTTCAGGAAGAGAATTCAATCCATCCAGGCAAAAATCATCTTCGAACAAACGATCCAACCAAAGAGCAGGAATTACCCCATGAGATTAACTTTTAGATGAATACTGAGCTCAATAAATAGCTCATACATCTGCCCAATATCCGCCGCGTTTCCGTGTGAGTATAGCAGCGTGGAAGTAGCCATGGGGTAGCTTACGTATACCGCCACGATTTCCGTGGCTCGCCGCGTGGGAATCTTGAGCACGTGCACGTTTTCCCGGTGGGGAAATGGTTGCAGCAACAGCAAGCCCGTAGCTTCATCATTAACCAACTTGTAACTCGAAGGGGTCGGTGGGAAGAACGCCAGCTTTGCCGCCACTGACGATGTCACCCCTCCCATCCCTTCCCCAGTTGCCTTCACCTCAATCTATACTTTGCTCACACTGTAAGAAAGCCGGAATTTTTTCAAGCATTTGCGAGCGAGCGAGAGGAGAAGAAAGAATGAAGAAAAGATGAGGAATTGCACCGAAATATGGAGAGAATTAAGGTAAAGTTTTTTGGTTTGGGGCCTTCGACGAGAGAAGACGGATTATTATGAGTGCCAACCTGTGATGCCATACCGTCCCTATGTGTGACCACATAGTACGTCTGTTTCATAAACCAGTTGCCTAATTCGTCTATTTATTATATGGTTATCCTTATTTTTATGTGAATACTCGCTTAGGTGACTTATATGATTGACTAGATGGGCACACAATTCGCTCAGCCGAAAGGACGGCAAGGATCGGACTAATGCTTTCTAGATCACTGCACGTGACATTTCAAGCACTACATTTTTTACACATGTAGTGAATCGAGTTACGTGAAATCATGCCCTACCGCATATCACTACTCTATTACACAACTTACTAAGTGTGGTTTATCATCTACCCTGTTTTGGTGTGAATCGAGTTACGTGAAATCATGGCCTACCGCATATCACTACTCTATTACACGACTTACTAAGTGTGGTTTATCATCTACTCTGTTTTGGTGTGTGTGGCCACTTGTAAGCGGTTCGAAAGCGGTGTGTGTGAGCGGTGCCTTACAGCAAAATCATGTGTAGTAGGATAATGTGACTGAGTAAATTTGAACTCATAACCTTAGAGTACAATTATCCGCTCCAAAATTTTAATCTGGCTATGCTATTAATTAATAATTAACAACTAAGATGTAGAAATGGTGTGCCCCATCACTTTGTCATAGGGATTTACCAAGTGTGTAGATGCAGCATCCTTATGCTTCCTCTTTAGGGTAATTATTCTTTATTCTCCATGCCACCACCAAAAATTCTCGATAATCCAATCCTAATAATTTTTGGTCCCCTCCCCTGCTGCCATCCTCCTCCCCATGGCCAATTTTTTCCATAAAACCAATGCCATCAACAATATTATCAACACCAACGAAAATTCTGAGGGGTGTGATGTTATATACCAGACAATATTTTTTAGGTGTCGAATTCTAATTATGTCCGTCCAATATTGATCTTACAGTCAGGATTAGATCATTTAAGTTAAATGAGTGATTAAATCCTGGCCGTTCACTGTTGATCCGACGAACAGCATTAAAATTCGACACCTAAGAAATGTTGTCCGGTACATAATGTCTGACACCATAAAATTTCTGTCAATACCAATGGCATCATTCTAAATCACTACAATCCCATCATCCACCATCTTGAGCTCTGGTAAGAAGCTCGCTCCTCCCAATTACCTAACCTAAAAACTGCTTTTCCAAGCCACCATTCGTGGTTATGAGCTACGTGGCTTTAATCCATGCCACACGTACGGCTCCTCCTGCCGGGATCACCATCGACGAAAAATCGGTGTCCAGCCTAGCATTAACCTTCTGGGTCCACCAAAGCAGTCACTCAATTTTGGAATACATGATCTTCAATCACCGTAAGTTTGATGAACTTGCTTACCTTGGACATCCCCTTAGGGTCCGTTTGCTGCATGTTTTTTGGTTTGATTACGATAGTTATCGCGTTTTGTAATTATCGTAATCAAACTCAAAAGTTGTTTACTACAAGTTTGATTTGGAGCGCTATTTTTGGTCAAACGTCCCAAATCCCCCGTTTTTCCGCCCAATTTTGATTTCAAGCGCTAAACCTATCCCCCGAAAATGGTTGGATTCGGAGCGTTACGAATTTGGGAGAAGTGTAAATGACAGAATCACCCTCGTTTCCAAATATTTTGCAAATCGAATGATCACACCTCATTTGTATCGAATCGCCAAACCCTCGTTTGTCTTCCAAATCGTTGTTCGTCTTCCAAATCGTCGTTCGTCTTCCAAACCCTCGTTCGTCTCCTTGTTGGCTGTAAATTAATCAAGTACAGGTAAACTTTCTTTCATTTTGTTGGTTGATTCAATTTGTTGCTTGCTTCAAGACAAACCCTACATGCACTCGGTTCCCAGTTTGCTCGAAATCGACAAACCCTACACGCATCTCTTTTCTTCGATTTTGTTGGTTGATTCAATTTGTTGCTTGATTCAATTTGTTGTTAGTATTGCAGATGACGAAAATTATAGCCCAAAAACCTAGGGGTCAGCCCAAAGCGGCCGAAGTCCCAAAAGCGCCGGTGCCAACGGACAAGCACCATAGTTCACTGAGTGATCCCAGACCAGATTCGCCTTTTGTTCTGGGTAGGCGAGAAAGATCAAACCGAAAAGAATCAGAATCCGATATCAACCATTTTGACATACGAGCCGAATATGCTGGAGCTAATGAGGACCTTGAAGAGAATCAGGCAGAAAGTCCAACGAAAGCACCTGGACGGAAGCTGACAAGCGCAAGC
>JAOYMZ010000032.1:298157-315478 GCA_025802335.1 Pinguicula primuliflora | reverse complement strand
ATCCCTACAAAAATAAAAGATTAGTTATTTAACATACAAAATTCTTAATGACATTTAAATGATAGACTAAACTTGCACAATTCTTAATTAAACTACATGTAGGGATGAATTAGGGACAAAGTGTTGGGACATGTAGCATCACTCTAAAATTAGGATGAAGAAAAAATGATCGGCGTGAAATATATTTAAAATTAATTCAATACTCTTCTTATAAATTCACTATGACAAATATTGTCTATAAAATATGTTTCAACTATCTCTCGGGGCATATAATCGTCCCGACCCCAAAATTTGTTAGTTGTGTGAAACACCCACCTAATGATCGTGTTGTATCATTTGGTGACTGGTAGGAGCCTGCGTAGAACCCGACTTGTTATACTATTTGCCTCGCAGCCTTTTATGTAACCTAACATCAACTGATATTAACCATTCTGGATAGCCAAGACTGCGTTGTTTGCCTTTTCAAATATACCTTCTTCTATATTTAAATATTTATCAGATAAAATTAATATAAAATAAATACAAGAAAATAAGCGTAATCTCAAAAAATAAAATAAGCATACACGTACTACAAGACCTAGGAAAGACGCCAAATTAACTGACACACCAACTTACTTCACCTGGTGCACGGGAGTGCAAAATTTGCGGTTGTGTTGTTCGGCCCAAAACTAATAGTCATTCGCCCAAGTACTTGGCATTCCGCTACCTCTGACATGATCGAATAGGACGTACTGATAACGATTTACCCACATACCAACATATTGATTCATATAAACCGCCCAATTGCACCGTTTAATCCTCTCCGCTGCCCTCTTATGTGCCAGTACTTCCCCTTCGACGTCCATAGAAAATGATCATAATCGAGAATACGATTTATCTCCTCGTCTGTATATGGGGTAGAATGAAATTGCAAACCAAATCAATACAAAAATCAAGACTATACCTATAATTAATGATAATAAATTAATGATCATTGATAATAAAATCAAGATTATACCTGATAGGCCTCAACGACATCCGAAGCAATCGAACTCTGTGTGGCCCTGCGTTTCTATTGTTCATCCATGTCAAAAATTTATTCGCAGATACATCAGGAATCTGTGCACGTCTTCGATGTCTGTGAGACGAAATGACCCTACCAGGAATCAGCGCAATGGTCCAGAAGCCTGAATATCCTCATATTTGCAATAATTTTGTTGCACTGTCCACGTTATTAAAGTTGTCTTCATGAGTCCTGTACATGTGATTGTACAGGCAACACAACAACGCACTCCACCAACTATACGTGCGTATCGTCGACAAATTTTCTATATACAAGAGCAAGTCCATATCTATCTTATATCCACTACGATCAAGTAAAATAATACCCCCAAAAACCATGGCTATGACACCCCGGACATAATACTGTACGTCTATTTCATCACTATCATTATCAATCTGTATTAAATTTAAATAATTTTCAATCGTGGAAATCTTCATTTTCGATTCGTATATATCCCCTGCACCAATAACCATGCCGTATAATTGTTGCATATACAACTGGATACGAGATAACGATCATGGTAGACCACTACCTAACCTTGTAACTGACAGTCCATTAATTGGGAGCTCCCATATCATTGACACATCCTGCAATGTGACTGTACACTTCCCAAATGGCATCCAGAATGTGTGCGTGTGGGGATGTAATCAATTAATTGGAGTTATCATAAAATGTCAATCTATCTGCATTGAGCAACTCTGATATGCACCCCAGAACCCAGCTTTCACTATATAGTCAACAACCTGCTGATGCAACATAAGCTTACGAATCTGATAATCTGGATGTCTGCAGTTAAGTGGAGCGTCAACATCTATTTCACCCCTTAAAAACGTGTACTTCTATGTCCCTCCAAATCTCCAATAACATCCTGAGACTCGGGAGCGTAAAGAACGAGATGTTGACTCTGACTATAACTCATACTGATATCTAAAATAAATTTGTTAATAATAAGAACAATGCATAAATTTAATAACAATAATTAATATTTACGAATTTAATAAATCAAATATAAAATATGTATAAATTTAATTTCAAATATTTTTATGTCGGGGGTATAACACCCCTAACTTAGGGTGCCACTAAAATATGCCAGGTGGGCTCAATTAACTTAGGGTATAACACCCCTAATTTCAAAGTTGACATTCTGGATTTTTTGCTGACTTCTGGCAGGCAGGTAAACTTACTAAGGGACTGAATGCTACAATGGTTACTCTAGCCCCAAAGTGTGATACTCCTACCTCGATCTTTGACTTCAGGCCTATTTCTATGGTGGGCTCTATATACAAACTTCTATTTAAAGTGCTATCTTCGAGGCTGAGCAGAATTCTACATAGGATTATTTCCCATCACCAAACAAGATTCATTCATAATAGATCTATCATGGATAGTGTTCTGTTAACTAATGAGGTTCTGCACGAAGCTAAGGTAAAAAAAAGCTGTTGAATCTTAAAAATGGATTTTCAGAAAGCTTTTGATAGCGTGAGCTGGAACTATCTTTGGCAAATCATGGATGCCAAGAGATTTTGTGCAAAATGGATGACTTGGATTAAAGAATGTGTGGAAATAGCTTGTATGTCTATCTTGGCTAACGAGAGTTCATGCGGTGAATTCAAAATGTACAGGGGGTTTAGACAAGATGATGCTCTATCCCCTTTACTATACGCCCTAGCTGCTGAAGGGCTACATGAGTTGATCAATATAGCTGAGGAACTAGGAATCTTGGAAGGCTACAAAGCTGGTAGCAATGAGGTGAGAATTACTCATCAACAGTTTGCTGACGATATTATCATCTTTGGCAATGGCTCCCTATCGGATATGCTGGTCATTAAATGGATCCTAAGAATTTTCAAATTAACCTCTGGACTAAGGGTGAATTTTCATAAAAGCAACCCAATGTCTATAAACGTAGCAGAGAATTCTATTGCTAGCCAGACTGAGATCCTGTACTGCAACAGTGGTTCAATCCTCTTCAAGTATTTAGGGGTTCAAGTGGGAATTAATCCTAAGTTGGTAAGCTCTTGGAATCCTGTGATTGAGACTCTGAAAAAGAGACTGAATGGTTGGGATAAAAAGTACATCTCGATGGGAGGAAGAATCACCTTGATTAAATCAGTACTCACTTCTATTCCGTTATACTATCTATCAGTCTATAAGGCCTCTATCTATATCATTAAAAGGATGAACAACATTATGAGCAGATTTCTATGGGGTGAGCAATCTAATGGTCCCCGTAAAGTAGACTGGATCAAGTCGAAAACTCTATGTCTCCCTATACGACAAGGAGGGCTAGGCTTCAAATCATTGAGACAATTCAATCTATCTCTGTTGGGTAAGTGGGGATTCAGAATGTTCAGAGAGGCTAACAGTCTTTGGGTTAATGCTCTTATATCTCTATATGGTCCTATTAAGACCCCTAATGCACAGAGACGAAGAACTCATTCAGTCTGGTGGCAGGATATCATGAAGCATGTTCTAAATGCAGAATGGTTTAGATCTAGACTGCAGTGGCAAATTGGAAATGGGGACCTGACTCTATTCTGGACAAATGCTTGGCTCAATGGGAATACATTAGTTGCTGATGCCCAAAATTGTATTTAAATGCTACTGACAAGCATCTAACACTCACGGAAAAGGGTTCTATAACATTACCTGGAGGACTTGGAGATGGCATTGGTCGTGGTCCCATCCTTGCTCAGATTTGGGGTTGGGGCAACTGAATCAGCTCCTTCTACGACTTAACCAAGCTCCTCCACGAACATCATCAGATGATACTTGGCAATGGAATGCTCAATCCTACACTATAACTGAGATCTATGGAGTATTAATGTCTAAGGAATGGATAATTGATGAAACAAAGGAAATTCTGGGGAAATTCTGGAACTGATATGTACCTTCAAAAATCAGCGCTTTCTGTTGGAGGGCGATGCAAAATAGGATTCCCACGGCTGATAATTTGCTCCGAAGAGGTGTAAATTCGGCATCAATCATCTGCCCTTTATATTTGGAAGAGCATGAATCTGTGGATCACCTGATTCATCGCTGCCCGATATCTCAGCTCTTCTGGGAAAAATGCTTATCTAGGTTTCAAATTGATATGCCCTAGCCAGTTACTCCAACATACCTCATCTATTCCACGCAATTGACGAACAACAGTCCCCAACTACGAAAAATCTGGCCGATGGTATGGCAGTTCGATTGCTGGTCAATTTGGCGTATGAGGAATTCAGCAATCTTCGATCAACAAATCCCGGTGGTGTAGAAGGCGTTAGAAGAAGTCCAAATGCGACTTTGGATTACATTAAGAACCCATGGTAAACTGGGCTTAGAATATGGTCTCGGAGATTGGATAAGAGAATCCATGTATTGTGTATGTAGTTAAGATGGGCTGGGGAACTTTTATAAATATGTATATCCATAGATAAGCAATAAAATCATTTTACTTATAAAAAAAAGAACCAGAGAGTATCTATACAAGAGAAATGTTACGTATACTTAATTTTTTATACATAATTAAGTATGCGTAGTAAAACGACGTCGTTTTGTTTTAAAAACACATATTTTATGGCACAAAACGACGTCATTTTATACATTGTACTTAATTGTGTATAAAAATTAAGTATACTTAGCATTTCACTTCATACAAATGGCATAGAACTTCGGGCATGGGAGAGAAATTCTAGATTATGTATTCATCAACGGGATTTTTTTCAGCCCCAGAGTGTTGTTCCCGAATAAAAAACCTCTCTGTCCAGAAAACTGATCTGATCCGTTGGTTAAAAAAATGACGGAGGAGACTAAAATAAAGAAACATAACAAAAATCTCTTACCATCTCTTTCTTCTCAATTCATTCACGCCGTCAAACCCTCCCTCCAATTTTCTGGAACAACATTGCAGATTTCAGGCCAACATCTTCTACTAGATGAGCTCCTACTCACAATACCAACATCTTCAAAATTATCCACGATGTTACTGCTGGATGCAGATTTCTTATCATGATGTTCATGCTCTACTACGTTGCCATACTCATATAGTTTGGTAGCTGAAGCAAACTGTTTTACATATTCTGTATAATCTGCTTCTTTATTGGATGACCTGCTAAACTCCTTATCATGAGCAATCAACAGAGTTTCAACACACCCTTTTTGATATCCCATATAGTGCACGTAGTATCGATGCTCGAAGTCCCAATTCTACGGGGCTCAAACTCATTCCAATCGAAGGAAGTCAATGGAGCCGGATACTCACTAGTCTTGGTGTTTTTGAGCGTGGAGAGACCTTCAATCGATGTTTCATCGGTGGGTAAGGATGGTGGAAGAACATCGAGGATACTGGCTTCAGCAATGCGGATTCTTCAGAGAAGGACACCAAATCGACGTGATTGTTGAGATCTTCGATATAACTACTAATGGCGATGAGTCCCCAATCGGCGGCCGACATCGCCATGGCGTAGATCGAGTAGGAGGAGTCATGAGAAACCACGTTGTCGGCGCACCGATGCGATTCTTGAGTGGTCGAATTCTCCATCTCATACAGTGGCTCCAATTCACAAACCAGAGCGAGAATGAGAATAAGAGGGAAGGTTTGACGCCGTTGCCGTGAATGAATTGAGAAGAAAAAGACTATAAGTAATTTTTATTATATTTCTTCTTTTTTTTTCAATCTCGTCCGTCGATTTTTTAACCAACGGAAGAGATCAATTTTCTGGACGGAGGTTTGGGAACAACACTCTGGAGCTGAAAAAAATTCTTCGTCAACGAGCATTCAATATGTAATTGTAGATTTGTAAATACGATTACAAAGTGAATAAATAAAGTCTTACTTACTCCCAAAAAAAAAATTAGTCAAATTAAGTGTATAGTCATTCCCATTTGTCTTATTCTCTCGATTTTGTTCCTTGCAACCTCAGATTCACTAATTCGAAACACTCCACAGTTTTGCTTGTACGAAATCGCAAGGGATTTTTTTAGCAGCGGTGGAAATAATAAGAAAAGGGTATTTTGGGGTCGGTTCTTCGAAAGAAGAGAAGTGGGAAAATCGAGAAATAAAATAAAAGCATCGAAGAAAAAGTCCCTCACGTCTCTATCTTCTTCGTATCCGACATTATCCACCTCATTTGCATGGAGTTATTTATTACACAACAAATCAAAAAGCGTCAATCCATTGTACCACGCGCTTCCGCCGATTGTACATTTTGTGAATCCACGTCCCCGTGGAATTAATTTTATCTTCATCTTTATCCATTGCGGACTCTGTCCCCCTCTCTCTCTCTCTTTCCAAACGAAACGGATAAATCATCTGTCGTCTGTCACTCGGTTTACGCATTTTCTAGCTCTACAAGAAATATTCACGCGTTGTCGATTTTTTTGATTTCAGACGTTCCCTGTCCGGTGATTTCTCTGAATCAACATCGTCCGATGCTCTATCGGTGCTGACCGGGAGATATTTTCCGATCGCTGGTGGTTGTTCTGATATTTTCATTCTTGTTATTCACTGATTCTTGCGATTTTGGTAAGCAGTAGGTACGCAGAAGGTGAAAGATATGATTTTTTTTTGTGGGTGGGGTGGGTGTTATTTTGATCTGATCATGTTTTCTTAGGAAGGAGTATGGGAAACTGGAGTTCAGTTTGGAAGTTTTAAGATCTTTTCAGTTTCTTGACAATTTAATCCCTTATCTTAAAGGTTAATATCTTTGATTCTTCACTTTTCACGGGTACCCTGAAGCGATGAATGTGTGGCAAACATTGAGATGGGGTTGAATTCTGTTATGTATAGCAATACAATTGTTCATCCATCTCGAGTTTGATGTGGTCCTATCATTTTGGCCTGAGTTACATTCTTTTTTATGCCTTATTAATTGTCAAATAAGCATCTCAAATACTTAGTTTTTTTGTGTCTTAATTTATGGCGATAGTGTATATGGTTAGTAAGTTATTTACGCACACTCTTTTTGTGTCTCTGCATGCTGATGGAGTAGGCAACACTTTGATTGTGTTAATATCTGGAAGAGAAAGTTGTCTACATTGTATTGTTTCTTTAGCTGAAAAAGGTTAATGATGTTTTGGCATGTTGATATCTGGGCATGATGATATTTTGACATCTTCAGAATGATCCATTTTGGGGTTTACAAGGAAAAAAGAGAGACTGTTATGGCATGATAATATTTTGTCGGATTTCGACAGCATTAAACCCGTCCTTTTGATGTTACACGTGTTCTATGACGGCGGTTGATGTAGATTCTACATATATAATCTGTGTTTGCTTCTCTCGTGCCTTTTGGCTTAAAGGAAAGATAAAATTTTTAGCTTGTGTTTGTTACCCGTGATCGCTTTCTGGACAAAGGCATTTTTGACATCTTACATGTTTTCGGGCAGAATCATTATTGTTTCTCACTTCATTCATGTCCCTTATGATCAGTTCTGCACCGCTGGTCCTTGTAGAAATTCCTCAAACTGAATCCCTGGTGTGATGGCATCAAGCTCATGGGGTAATTTACTGGACCTGGGTTCTGGTGGATTACCATATGCTCTTCAAAGTCCAAGAGGCCTTCCAAGGCTAATGGCTCTTCCTGGAATTATATCGGATGTGAATGCAAGTAGTGATTTGGACTCGGACAGGACATCACCTTCTTGCCATGAGCGAAAGATCATAGTTGCAAACATGCTGCCTCTGCATGCTGAAAGGGATAATGAAACTCATATGTGGCATTTTAGTTTGGACGAGGACTCACTTCTGTTGCAATTGAAGGATGGATTTCCCCCTGATATTGAGGTCTTATATATCGGATCTCTCAAGGTTGAAATAGAAGCTGATGAGCAGGAAGAAGTTGCACAAAGACTTTTTAATGACTTCAAATGTGTACCCACATTTCTTCCACAGGATGTCCAGAAGAAGTTTTACTATGGTTTCTGTAAGAAACACCTTTGGCCTCTTTTTCATTACATGCTACCTATGTCCGTAGATCATGGAGATCGTTTCGAAAAACAACTTTGGCAGGCTTATGTGTTGGCGAACAAAATTTTTGCGGATAAAATCATAGAAGTAGTCAATCCAGATGATGATTTCATTTGGATTCATGATTACCATCTTATGGTACTCCCTACTTTTCTTAGGAAGCGTCATAATAGGATCAAGCTTGGTTTTTTTCTTCACAGTCCATTTCCTTCATCAGAGATATACAAAACGCTACCTGTTAGAGAAGAAATTCTGAGAGGATTGCTGAATTCTGATTTGTTAGGTTTTCACACCTTCGACTATGCAAGGCATTTCCTGTCATGCTGCAGTAGAATGTTAGGACTCGGCTATGAATCTAAGAGGGGGCATATTGGACTTGATTATTTTGGTCGTACTGTGTATATCAAAATACTTCCAGTTGGTATTCACATGGGCAGACTGGAATCTGTATTGAATCTGCCTTCGACAGCCAACAAAGTGAAAGAGTTACGTCAAAAGTTCAAGGACAAGATCCTGATTCTTGGCGTTGATGACATGGATATATTTAAAGGAATTAGCCTCAAGTTGCTAGCTTTTGAACATCTACTTGAGCAACGCTGGAAGTTGCAAGGAAAACTGGTTTTAATTCAAATTGTGAATCCCGCCAGGAGCTCAGGAAAAGAAGTCGAGGAAGCAAAAAGAGAAACGTACACAATTGCAAACCGGATTAATGAGATGTATGGATGCCCTGAGTATGAGCCTGTAATTTTGATTGATCGACATGCCCCGCGTGATGAAAAGACGGCGTATTATGCTGTCGCAGATTGTTGCATCGTTAATGCTGTCAGGGATGGCATGAACTTGGTTCCATATAAATATGTAGTTTGCAGGCAGGGATCGTTTACGATGGAAGGAGAAGTGGGCGTAGAGGATTCTATAGCAACTAGCATGCTAGTTGTATCAGAATTCATTGGCTGTTCCCCATCTTTGAGCGGAGCAATTAGGGTGAATCCATGGGACATTGATGCTGTTGCTGAGGCTATATATAAGGCAATTACGATGAATGATGGGGAGAAGCAGCTGAGGCATGAAAAACACTATCGCTATGTCAGTTCTCATGATGTGGGTTACTGGGCTAGAAGCTTCATACGGGACTTGGAGAGGGCGTGTAAGGACCATTATGAAAAGCGGTGTAGGGGTTATGGTTTTGGCCTAAAATTTAGAGTTATTTCACTTTGTCCAAGTTTTAAGAAGCTGTCTATAGATCACACTGTCTCAGCATATAAAAGAACAGGCACACGGGCGATATTTCTAGACTATGATGGTACCATTGTGTCCCAATCCTCTATTATTAGGTCCCCCGGCCCTGAAGTGATTAATATTCTGAATTCCCTCTGCGATGATCCAAAAAACACTGTATTTGTTATAAGCGGGAGGGGAAGGGCTTCGCTAAATGATTGGCTTGGTCAGTGTGAAAAATTAGGACTGGCTGCTGAACATGGGTACTTCATAAGGTACAGAACATTCTCTTCCTGCTTATAGGTTATTCTATGATAGAGTCACCAATATATTTGGGTATGTGTCCTCATTTGAAAATTGTTTTGTTCTATATTCAGACGGAACAAATCGTCTGCCTGGGAATCATTAGCTCTTGATCTTGATTGGAAGAGCATTGTGGAGCCTATTATGCAACTTTATACCGAATCAACCGATGGATCGTTTATGGAAATGAAAGAGACTGCCTCTGTGTGGCATTATCATGACGCTGACCCCGACTTCGGATCTTGTCAGGCAAAGGAGCTATTAAATCATTTGGAAAGTGTTCTTGCTAATGAACCTGCGGTTGTCTGTAGGGGACAACACATTGTCGAAGTTAAGCCACAAGTATGCTAAGTTCTCTTCCCACCATCTCTCTCTATATACTGCTGCATTTCTATCAAGTAATCTGTTGTGCATGCAACACAAGTTATATCCACATTTTACCACAGGACATGCACATTTTTTTTGGTAAAATTATGTTTATTGATTAAGGCCCTGTTTGCAAGTTCTACTGAAAAGCTGCTTTTGGCTTTTGAGGGGAGCTTTTAGAAAAAAGTGCTTTTATAAGGAAGTTATAAAGTATTTGCAGTAGGGACTTTACTGTGACAAAAGTTAAAAAAAATAGTACGACAAAAAGATATAATACAGGGAAATTTTTGAGTATTTTGATATTATCGATTTTTATATAGACAAAATGATCTTAAAAGTGAATTTTTAAATATTTACAAAATTTGGCTTTTGGGCTTTTGAGAGCTTTTCCACCGCCAAAAGCCAAAATCGCAAACAGTGTAAAAGGAGCTTTTGCGATTGAAAAGCCAAAAGCTGCTTTTGAGAAGAACTTGCAAATAGGGCCTAATTATGATATTTACACCCAGTGGCAGAGGGGGAGGGTGCGGCTGGGGTGCAGGTGTACCTCATAAAATATTTTTATATTTGGACCTGCACCCACCTGTTAGACCCCCAGAATATCCCAGGATCCGCACCCCTATATGAACCGCACCCCCTAGTTAAGACCTTCAGGATCCGCCACTAATACACCATGGTCATTACCTGCATGCACTTTCATAATTTTTATGATGTATTTTATCTTGCAGGGAGTGACCAAAGGAACAGTTGTGGATAAGGTGCTTTCATCAATGGCTAATAAAGGAGAGGCACCTGATTTTGTTATGTGTGTTGGGGATGATAAGTCGGATGAGGATATGTTTGAGAGCATATCAAATGCTGTTTCTAGTTCATCCCTCCATCCATCGCCACAGGTCTTTGCTTGCACTGTGGGGCAAAAGCCAAGCAAGGCCAAGTATTATATTGACGACAGTGCTGATGTAGTGAGGTTGCTGCAACGCCTTGACAATGCATCTAATCCGAAGCTTCGGGAGGTTACACAATTCAGGGTTGCATTCGATAGTGTGTTCAACAAAATATAGTGCAGGTTCTGTAAATTGCTCTGCTTTTGAGTCCTCTGTTTTGTTTTTTTTGTTCAACAGAGATGAATTATATACATTTAACAGGGTTGACAACCTGCAATCGTTGTTTGGTGGATGTTGGTGATGGTTGCCCCATTGATGAAAGGGCCCGATTACATTGTACAGTTGACATTTAACTTAAGAAGAAATCCCGATTGATTTTATGTTCCGTATAGCTCCTTCTCTAAATGGTCCTACAGTATAGATCAGCTGTTTTTTCAATATTTTCTCAGGGCGTCTTATAGATGTTGCAATACGTCTGATATTTCAGGAGAAAACTTCAGCTGCCGAATGTTATGCGCCGAATATATGAGTTATGTGTTAAATTCTAATCATGACCGTTAGATCTAAGTGTTGGATCACAATTTCGATAGTCATGATTAGAATCCGTACCCGCAATTTCCTTATTTGGAAGATTAGTTGATCTGAGCAGAATTGGTGCTTGTGTGTTGGGTTTTTTTGTCTACTGAAACTAACTGATATCTATGTTATTATATTGCATTCTGTGATCTGCAGTTTCTTCAGTTGCACTTGGATCCATCCAGACACAAAAAATGTTATTGGGAATATATCATGACATGAAGAAACTAATTGCTACCAACAGTCAGGACAAAGGCAAGGCTTACAAATTTATCCATGCATATAGTTTTCTTTTTTGTTTTTGTTTTTATCACATGGTGTCACATCCTTTTCTCTTTGTATAAAGCTTTTCTGGAGTTATCTTGGGCCTTCTCTTTTTAGTATTTTCATGAAGCAAAAGCTCTTCTATGGAAAATCTATACATCATAAGGAAAAGAAATTGTTGGTTACACCATTAAGGAAATCATCCAGGCCTGAGTAAGGGGTTTAGGGTTCTTCCTGCTTTCCCTACAAATATGCATCTGCATGAGAAGGTACATACATTGCATCTTGTATTAGTAATACACAAAAATTGCCACTTTTTTCTTTTCCTTTCTCCAAGAGGATTTTCTGCTGGAAGAAAAGAGGAGAAAAGCAAAAAGGAAAAGGGTTTGAGAAAATCAAGTGCTTTTTCTTTTTGGAAATTCAACAAGCAGTGGCAGGTTATAACATTGTTCCCACTATATTTGACTTTTTTTTACCTTTTGCGGGAGCATCTCATATCTTTGAACTTTAAAAAAAGGTTTGATAAAGTGATAATTGTATTCAAAGTTTTAAATCTCTTTAACGACATGGTTTACTAAGTGTATTTTACTTTCCTACCATAGGGTGTTGGTCTTAACCGCATCGATAGTGTTTCCTACATTATCAAAAAAAAATCTTCGAACTTATTGAATAAAACATAAGCTTAAGTTCGGCGGTTCCATCTTCAATCACTCCCGAGACATGATCAACTTTTAAGCATTTTCTGGTAGAATGTGGATAGGGCCATTCCATTTGATTTACTATCAGACCAATGCATTCTATTAGTGTTTTGATCCTAATTCCTAGCAGAAGCTTTCTTCCACTATTGGGTGCAAAATAGTCCTTGAGATTACTCTATAAACTCACTTGCTAAAATGTGATCATGCTATTTTTGTTACCAAGATAACATTGTGAACCATCAAGACTTATAAAGGTTGGTGCACTCATGAATGCAGAATATTTAGTGGGAATACATCTCCCATACAATCATATATGATGGAGTTTGAGTGAGAAAAGTTCTATACCGCAATAAAAATTAACACCAAAATTACAAGAAATGTGATGTGCCAACACTTCATTGGCCAAATGGTTGACCCAGAACTTTTGACCAATCACTCGCAAGATTACACATCACATTTGTTATGATTTTAATGTCAATTTTTCTTGTGTTATAGAATTTTCCGTTTGGATGTTAGATAAAAAGGTAGACCATCTGTCAGTAGGAAAACTCTATTCGTACTACAAGAAACCGAAAATTCTGACCGAATTAGGGTAAAAAGACGATTTTACCCCTGGCCCTGACCGTGTTGCTGTGCTTAGTGGGAGGGCAAAATTGTCATTTCCCCTATTTTCGGCTTAAATTCGGTCGGAAGCAGCGCTCAAAAGAAAAATCATTCACCTTAAATCGCATCAAAGGAAGGAAAGCACAAAAGTGAAACAAAGTCATAACCAGCAATGGAATAACTCTTACAGTTCAAACTCTGATTAATGAGAACTGAACTGTAATAATTCTGAACAAGATGTAGAGCAAACAAAAGGTGTTACTTAATGAGCAAAATGGGAATCTCAGTGACCTCAAGTCGATGGATTTGGCAAACTCAAATGAACAGGATTAGCAAAATGAGCTGAAGTTGGCAATCTCCCTTTCTTGGACCATAACCAGATCTTGGATACAGAAAAACTCTCACCTTTAGCTCCATTGTTGATTTTCTTCTCATCCCCATCAACATTATCTCCATCCCTTACGAAATTTCGGATCGGCCCATCTTTCCCTTTCACAGGCCCACCTCCATGTTCTTGATCTCTACTTCTCCTCCTACTTGGGCACAAGGCAACTTGCAAGTCTAAATCAGCCACCACATATTGTAATGATCCCATTGAAAAGCACCTCCTAGCATCCAAATTGATATTGCTACTCTCTCCAGCTTCAATTTCTTGTTTTGGGACAGTATTGGTACTTCTAAATTTGCCTAATCTAACTGAAAACACCCTTTTCTCATTGATAGCAGCACCATTATCGTTTTCCCAAGGTCTCAAAACACAAGGGACACCAACAAAACCAGCACTTTCTACACTCCCATCCTCATTTTCCTTCGAATCATGGACAGTAAAAACCGGGTTATCAAAAGAGAATCCGGCCGACAGAATTACACCTCTGCAAAGAGGGCATGTTGAGTTCGAGAGCAACCATGTGTCTATGCAATCAATGTGGAAAGCATGGCTACAAATAGGAAGCAACCTTAATTCGTCAAATTCTGAGAATTCACATAAGCATACAGCACAGTCAAATGGTTGCTTTGATCCAACGATATCACTGTAAACAAAAACTGGTAGTGCATCAATATAAGCTTGATCTAGACCCGAATCATGGAGGTGAAAAAGGTGTTGTAATTGCCTCTGGAAAGGACCAGAGTACATTTCTGGGAGACGATAAGATTGTCTGGACCTTTGTTTCAGGAGGAACCGTATGATCAAGTGGAGAATTGCGGCAGCAAAGAAGACAACAGCTAGTAGTACTATTATGAAAAGAATGATGGGACTGATTTTGCTGCCAAATGCCGACTGAATCCACGACATGAATTTAGATACTCTTGTGCGAAATCAATATCAAGAAGTTTCTTTCTTCTAATCGAAAGAAAACCAAGTCCAGAATCAAGTAATAATAATCAAACCATACGGTGTAATCGAGAAGGCGAAAAAAGAATCAAATCTTTAACAGAATTCAACGGCATCAGAAAGGAAAGACTGGAGCCCAGAAAAATTCTGGATGAACAAGGAATCTTGCCTTTGTGGGATTTTTTCTTTTCTTTTCTTGTGTTGATGATGCGATACATAAAAGACTTTGAAGAACCCAGAGTGCGCGATGGCGAAGAATGGTTACTTCAAGGAGTTGTTTCAAGCTCTCCGCAAGGTCTGTTGAGTCGATACTCAATAAAAAGGTGCACCCAATGCTACGGCAACTGCATACACAGAGAAGGCCGAAATGGAGACAGCTAAGATAAAGATGTTACTTACCAAAAAAAAAAGCTAAGCTAGCTAAAGATGATTTCTTTTGTCGTCTGGCTCTGAGTTCATTGAATTAATTTATAAGAATTAATAAATCCCAAAGAAAATAGAGAAATAATACTATAGCTACCTCTAATTTGCGCACCCCCAACGCACTCCCGTCCCGTTTGGCCAAAATATTGACGATTTTCCACAAATTTAGACTTGGGTTTATAGTATACCCTTGGGTTTATAGAGTTTAGCCCTTGGGTTGATATTTAGCTTTTGGGTTTATAACATTTAAATAGGATTTTAGTTTTTTCGGCGGCGAAGCCGCCGTAATATTTAGCCCTCGGGTTTATAGGGTTTATAACATTTAAATTTTTGGAAAATCGTCGATTTTTGGGCCAAACGGGGGAGGGGGTGTGAGGGAGGTGCCACTGGGGGCGTGCGCTATAGTTGGCCTCATCTATGCTATAGTAAAATGGTATGCAACATTCAAAAGCCTCATATTCTGATATGGTTCTGGTAATATCATCATTGTAAATTTTGACAATGGGTGGTGACAAGATGAGTTGTGCACGGAATGTGCACAATAAAGTTGTGCATATGATACTGACGCTACTTTTGGCTACTAATTAAAGTTTATAATTAAGAGATCAATATCGTTCTAAGCTCCCGCAAGTTTATAATGTGCTAGATGCGTTCTTCGTATTTTGGAATCATTCTACTCTATGCCAAAGTAAGGGTCGTTTAATGTTTGATTACGGTATCAACGCCGATGTAGTAAACGATGGATTGCAGATCACACTGATTAGATGTGATTTGTGTGGAGTTGTTTACTAGAACAACTTAATTACATATTAGTGAATGGTTAAATGATTGTATGATGTCTATTTAGCCTATGTGTTAATGAGCTTTTTTGCATTAGTACATATCAAATCCTGCATTTTTTTCAATTAAGTAAACAGAAAATGGATGAAACAAATGTACTTAAATTTGAACTAACCAAAGTCATAGCAGAATAAAATATCAAAAGTTAGAATCACAGCAGAGCAAACCAACCAATGTCACTACAGAATGAAAGATCAAAATTCAGAATCACAGAAGAGGTAACCAACCAAAGTCACTACAGAACGAAAGATCAGAAGTCAGTGCAAACAAGCCAGTTGCCAAGTTTCAAATATCATCTAATCAAGAGTGATACGATTAATCAAGCAGCTCAACCATTCCTCCCGGATATCATCCTCTAGTGCTATCCAAATTTTTTGATCTGCCTCAACCCCAAGCAGGTGTCTAAAAGTAGCGGTTCGTTCCCATACATTGTAACGCGTGAAAGGCTTCAACTCTTCAAGCAATTCCCTTTCCAAACTTCTAGGATGGGCTGCGGGAGTGGGCTGATGGAGGCTAGCTATATAGCTACAGATCTCCGAATATGATCCGAACTTCTCATCTTGCAACATTTTGACCTAGCGCACAATCCTTGCCATATCGTTATCCCCTTAGGATCAATCATCATTGTCCCTTCTCCTTCTTTCATATCCCCTCCATCCCGTGCTAGCTCTCCAATCACTTTATCTTTGCCAAATATTTAGACCAATCCTCGTACATCGGAAACGACTTACTACGAAGAACCTTGAAATCTGGGTTGGTCTATAAACAAAACTAGAACGAATCCATACCTGCGACTTTGTGTATCAGGATGACGGGGGAGATATAGATCAAAGACACTCCCAATTGTAGAGAAAACCTTGTACATCTCTGCTTGCTCCAGGTAGCCGGAAAATTTGTGAAGTGGTAAGAGATTGGATTAGCTCTGAGCCTGAAGATTGTTCTGGTGACCAGAGTTTCCTACTTCTCCCCACCGGGGCAAGGGTTGTATCCAGTAGATTCGAGTGCTCGTTGCTCCCGGGGGTGCCTGAATTTATTTCAACAGAGGGGCTTTGTTCGTGCACGGGGTTGGGACTTCCTTCGTCAGTATGCCGTCGCTGGCCGGAGGTTGGCCAGAGGGGTTGCAGTCATGTACAGAGATGGATCGGCCTTCAGCAATTGACCCCACAAAACCCGATGGGGAGGGTGTCACGATCATGTCGCAGTGTGGGGGAGGCCGGCACAGCGGCGACCATCATGCAGCCGTCACTCAGCTTGGAGACGCATGGGAGATTGGTGATTCAAAAATCACGCTAGGGCTTTTTTTTTAGTACCTCTCTTGTTTCCTCAAAATTTTCATAAACTTCATCTTTCTCCGTTGTCGGGTTAGATTTTGTATATTCATTTCAGGACATCATATGGATCAACCTTCATTTGGGGAAAATTTGTTCATTTGCCATAAAATAGTGGCCAATTTTTGAAATTGTCATCCATCGGTCTTTCAAAGATCGGTGGAAGGAACCGGTCTTTGGAAGACCGGTATATTGTGGAACCGATCTTCCAAAGACCGATAGTGATTAAGATTCGTTAATCACGTAATTAAGAACATATCGGTCATTCGGAGACCGATACGTTTAAAAAATCATTTTTAATATGTACCGGTCTTCCAAAGACCGGTATATATTAAAAATAATTTTTTTTTGTATTAAAGTTTATATATATATTGATTTAATTTTTATTTTTATTGAATTGATATATATTTATAAGCACGTAATGCAAACAAATTGAATCTTAAAAATAACAAATGTCAATAATTTCTTTAATCTATAAATGTCCTCCAATATTC
>JAOYMZ010000032.1:275171-298057 GCA_025802335.1 Pinguicula primuliflora | reverse complement strand
TATATATACACAAGTTCTCACTACTAAGCATGCTTTAGTAAGCATGCTTGTTTAATGAGCATGCTTGATCAATGGTGGCTCATTTAATGAGCATACTTGAGATTAGATGGAGCATGCTTTGATTAGATGGAGCATGCTTGAGATTAGATGGAGCATGCTTGAGATTAGATGGAGCATGCTTGATTAGATGGAGCATGCTTGATTTGATGGTCCAAATATCTCTCTTGCTAACAATCGTGACAGCAAAATGCAATTTAGTTTGTAAGAAGATTTTTTTCAGGCTGATAAAACTTGCAATATAATCATTGTTCGAGAAATCGGGGCTGGGCGGTGGCCCGACTGGGCGGCCGCCCAGCCACCGTCTGGGTGCCCTGGGCGGAGGTTTAAAAAAAATTTGACCGACTGAGCGCCGCCTAGGCGGTCTGAGCATTCCAATGGCTGAAAACACTTTGAGACCGTTTAACGCATTCTCGAACAATGAATATAATTCACATACAAGTGGTTGATCCAATGCTATAGTATATAAGCTCTGATTGTGGATATAATAATGCCAACACTTGCAATTCTTATGGTAGCTACGCTAAGCATTGCCCGCCCCACTTCTAACTTGCAACTTGGAATACAATACAATGGTGGAAGAATAAGAAGAATAAGAAGAAGAATAGAAGAACACATCCCACTTGGAAAGGAAAAACCGAAAACACAACAAAGGAAGGTGCGATTGAGAGAGATGGCAGACCATGAACGAGTGGGTAGTGGGCACCATTATATGTATGTGTGTGACTATTTTTTACATGTATATGTCTGTGATTAAATATATAAGTTCGGTTTGTAAAAACAATATATAAATATGCATTATTCTCGTGAAATTCATTATATATTGATTTATAGGAATATTATTGTGGGGTCAATAGTATTGTGATTAACTGTGCTCAATTTCCTCTATGAAACAAGAAGAGAAGACAAAAACTTACCCAAAAAAAAAAAGAGAAGACAAAATAGATTAAAAAAATAATGATATTAATTTATTATAGATATAAATATAAAAAGATTTATTCAAGTTTACAGCCTTATATTACTGCACAAATTTTCAAATGCCGAATTGTAGGGTGCCGAATGACACCCTACCGTGCAGAATATACATCCGACGGTCGAGACACAATCACGGTTTAGCCCTTGGGTATTTAGGGTTTAGCCCTTGGGTATTTAGGGTTTAGCCCTTGGGTATTTAGGGTTTAGCCTTGTGTTTGTATTTAGCTCTTGGGTTTATAACATTTAAATAAGGTTTTAGATTTTTTCGGCGGCGAAGCCGCCCGTAATATTATTTAGAAAAATAGCATTATCCAATTGCAATATTTTTATTATGTAATCCGACGGCCGAAATGCATATTCGGCACCCTGCCATTCGGCACTTGAAAATTACTCTATATTACTGATGGTGTACAACCACAATTATAGCAGTATACGTGGCTCAAACACACATAAACACATACTAATGGTGAGATTGTGATTGTATACCCAAGAATTTCACTAAATATATATATATCAATTTAATTTATGTTGAAAATTTTATAAATCTTGTTAAGTACTAATATCTATGTTTTCCGAAACCATGAATTCATATTATGTATTTTGAAGTGTTTGAATCACATGGGGATCCCTAGAGATTAATAGTTGAAGATGAGAACTAGTTTTTAAATAATAATTTTTTTTGATATATTGTTAATTATTATTCAAATTTATTAACTATTTTTTAGTTTTTTTGTTCATTTGAATTTATTACTTATGATCTTTAAATATTTTTTATTTAAAAAATATTCTTCATCCAACGGACCGTCTATGTGGCCTAAACGCTTGGCAGCTAATGACCGGCCGACTACCGCACAACGATTTTTACAACACTTATCTACACGAGTAATGATATACATATATAATTTTTTCATACATAAATTATGTATGACCGCATGCTAATATATGTTATTATAATTGAGCCCATTAGTTTTAACACATTTGTTTGTATTTTTTTGGATAAGTAAATGTTGTATTGAAGTAAAAAAAAATTATGTAATGTACAAATTCGTTGTTTCGGGAAATCTCGCATGTCGGCTACACTAGGAACTACTTATCTATGTTGTAATTTCTCGACTAAGTTCCATTTGAAGCAATGCATCCATATGTTGCTCTGATAACTAAATCCCGATTGCTTTTGCTAAAAGTATTGACTCTCGAGCTTCCTTGTTGGTGTCTTCAGTCGAATGTAATTTATGCGGCGCCCATTGTCGTCTATATTGTCTCATTTTCTCGACTCGATGACCCCTGCATTCTTGTGCCTTTAACTTACACTGAAGTGTCGCTACATGGTCTTCGTTTTATTCCAGTGGCTTGAACGGAATTGGTTCCTAATAGCCCAGTTTGTGGGTCGTCCCAATCTAATTTTACTGCTCGCCCAGGCCAAGTTGTCCTTTCTTACATAGAATTGGGTTGAATAACTTTCTTTGCTTGAATTATTCTCTGACACTTCTCGTTCGAGAGGCTTGGGCTCATCTGTTCTTGTGAACAATTCATAGGTGGGCCTAGTAGTTTTCTCGATTGGGCTCGCTTCAATACTTTCATCCTTACCGATGCCCGCATCTTCTTCAATTTCTTCCATAATTGCTTTAAGTGCACTTCGATTTTCTTGGTTCTATGATTCTGGGTCACCTAACTTCTCTGACGATTTCATTATATCACGTATCAACATTTCATTAGTCATGCATAATTATTTGTAAAAAATTATTTAACCTAAGCATTATTATGTTATATAAACCTATTCAAATTTCAATTCCTAGTTTAGTAATGAAATTAGGATTTCCAGGGCCGATTCGGTAATTAAACCCCTGATGGGAATGTAGACGGCGACTTCTCTCCATAGGGGGACCGTGAACAAAAATATATAAGAATCACTAAATAATCCATCAAGTGGTAGTGTAAATTGGCAAATTGCAGGGTAGTTTGGTCATTTACTAATTGCAAGTTGCGGGGTGTCTTCAGTTAATGGTCCTCACATGAATCAATCTTCATGATCTTTCTTGATCTACAAAATCCCACCCGCAAGTTGCCCTTTCCGGTCTTGCCCCTCTCTCTATATATATACACATTTCACACATAAACAGAGAAGACGCCCAACTCCGCAAACACCAACAGAAGAAATCAAATTGCTTACAGATTCGATCCTAAATTCAATCTTCCCTCACAAATGGTTTCACATCATCAGAATTCCTCAGTCGTGCTGCAGCGGATCAGCCCGCCGCCCACCACCACCGCCGCCGATGGAGGAGAAGCAATCGCGGACTGCAAAATCGCGTACAGACACACGGAGGCGGACCAGGTGCCGGACCACGTCGCGTGCTACCACACCCACGCGGTTGGATCCAACCAGTGCTGCTCAGCCGTCTCGCAGCGTATCTCCGCCCCGATCTCCACCGTGTGGTCCGTCGTCCGACGCTTCGACAACCCGCAGGCGTACAAGCACTTCGTCAAGAGCTGCCATGTGGTCCTCGGGAGCGGCGGCGTCGGCACGGTCCGCGAGGTCCGGGTCATATCCGGTCTGCCAGCTGTGAGCAGCACGGAACGGCTGGAGATCCTGGACGACGAGCGCCACGTCATGAGCTTCCGCGTCGTCGGAGGGGACCACCGTCTGGCGAACTACAGATCCGTCACCACGCTACACGCCGCCCCCGACGGGGACGGCACGGTGGTCGTCGAGTCGTACGTGGTCGACGTACCACAGGGAAACACCATGGAAGAAACGTGCGTCTTCGTGGACACGATTGTGAGATGCAACCTTCAATCCCTCGCCCGCATAGCTGAGAACACCGCAAGACGGACGCAGTGACAAGATGAAGAGGGGAACAAAACACTAGACGCGCATACATTCACAACTCCTCCGTACATGTGAGAGATTTGCAGGAGCAATGTGTATCGGAATGAATGGATGATACAATGGTTCTTTTTTTTTGCGAGATTACTCAATAAAAAAACAAGACGAAATCTCCAATTTCAATTGAATTGCTGTCAAATAGTTCCTTCTGATCTTGTTTCGGATTACGAGGCTTGCCTGGTATTGTTGCAAGTTGTCGTTGAAACAAATGTTCTGTTCTGATCTTTGTTCTACCCAGATGCAAGTTGTCGTTGCAAGTGGGCGTTTTCCATTAATGAATGGTTGTTTTATTTTATTATTATGGAAGGCAAGTAGTAGTGCCAACTTGTTGCAACTTGCGAGTTGGTTTTGGTTCCATCTCTTTCCTTTCCCGATCGGTGCAACTTGCAGTACTTGTCTTGATCAGAGGTCGTGGATGTTTTAAGTGAAAATTCAAGTTTTTAATAATGGCGATGACTGATGGGGATCCGAATAAATTAAGAAAGTTAAAGAGGAATCAGACGGGGTTTAATGGCTACCGCAAGTTTGGTGGTGCAAGTGGGATATAATATAATAAATTCCGTACCACTTGTTTAAGTATGAATGCCACTTGTTGAATATGATATGGAAGTGTTATCAAACCTCTTTTTCAACTTTCTTCGTCGATTTAAGAACCTTCCTTGCCAAACGATGGAGTTCCGGTTGAGAAAGTGGACACCAAAAAAAAAAAAGCTGCAGCTGCTGAGACGGACGCGGGCTTTGTGTCCAAGGAGGTGGAAGAGTCAAGCAAGACGCGGAGGAGAGAACGATAACTCCAGAACCCCTCTCTGGAGCTGACAAGCTTGTGGCAGGAGGCCAGTGGGCTGAGATCGCGGATTGAACTGAAATTGATGAATGGACTACAGTGACCAGACGTAGGCCTGTTCACTAGCGTCTAGGACTCCGTGAACGCAGTACTGAGCTGTTGGCGAAGCAACAGGGAACCCAGCACTTCCACAGAATTCGGGACATGAGGTCTGGGCTATCATCCAGTGGCGGAGTTAACTGGGGCGTGGGGTGTACTTACACCCCCTAATTTTTTTTTCCTTGGACATGTACTATCTCGCACCCCCTATTTAGACTCACAGAATTTGCACCTTATGTAAAACGTGTTGGATTTCAAAGATGATCAGATAGATTGTAACTGGAAGAGTTTGCAATGGAAAGCTTAATCTTTATTGATAATGAAGATGGCTATATATAGCCTTACACCAAACTGAAACACACGATCTTGCTGCCTACAAGTTCGGTCCCCATGACTAAGCATTGAGGCCTATAAACTCGGCTGCATGACCAGCATCTAGACACTTTCAACTTGACTTAATCAACTAAAAAACAGACTCTAATTAACTTACTAACAGACTGAAGACTTCTTCAACGTTGAGGCCCTTCAATGTTGTACGTTCTGAATGTTGCACCAGTGTCCGCAGACTTGTGCAGATTCCAACTTCAACAAAACGCACCCCTTAGTCAGACTTTCAGGATCCGCCACTGCTGTCATCCCTGTACTTCACAAACTTCCCTCCACACTGGGATACTGCTCGAATGGTCACCATCTTCAAAGCGTACCGTGGTCTGTTTGATGTTTACGTTTCTACTCGCCTTGACCTCAATGGCAAGAGATTTGGCTTCGCTCGTTTTGATATGAAGCTTGACCCTAAAGTTTTAGCAGCCAAGTTTGATGGGAGGATTCTTGCTAGTTACAAACTCCAAGTTAATGTCTCAAGATATCATGCTGGTAAGCCACGCCCAATCCCCGTAACTCCAGCTCCTAAAAGTGGAACCCCTGTAACTCCCTTTGCACCACCTGCAACGGTCCCAATTGAAACAAGTCAGAAACAAGATAGCCCAGTGCACGCAGGTTTATCATTTGCAGGAGCAGTTAATCTAAAAGGAGACACCATTCCAAAATCAAATATGCAAGATATGAAGGATAACCACCAGCCTAACCCGGATGACAGTAAATGGGTAAAGGATGCTATACTGGCAAGCCTAAAGGATGGAGATATTTTAGAAATCCAACATAGATTATCCCTAAATGATTTCGTCGGGGCAATTGTCGACCTGATCCTAGGTGATCAGGTGCTCATCAGGGGACTGAATGAAGACCAGTCAAAACGACTTTTTGATTTGGCAAACCAACCGAACAATACATTGTTCAAATCTGCAAAAACCTGGGAGGAGGATGCTGAGATATGCAAGTGAAAAACCTGGCTTCGGATACCAGGAATACAATTTTCGTGTTGGAACGAGAGCAGTCTTACATGGATTGGGTCTCATTTTGGAGCGGTGACGAAAATCGACAAGGCCACACTGGAACATTCAAATTTGTTCTTCTGCAAAATACAGATCGAAACTGCAGCTAGGCGGAAGTTCAATGGAATTAAACCTATCGTAATCAATTCTCGAGTCTACGAGATTGAAATCATGGAGGAGAATGATAACTTTCCCCGGCATCTACCCCTGTCGCCGGAGCGGCCGCACTGAAGAATACTTCGGGCACTCCTGACGGGAGCAGTGAAGGTGAATTGTTAGCATTAAATGACCTATTTCGGTCACCGTGCGAACTGTGCTCTCCCGAGGTCGGCAGGATTAATTCGGTTGAAATCCAACACATTCCTGTGCCCAATCCGATGCCAACTTCCCAGCTGTCTCCTTCATGCGTGAGATTCTCAAGTGACAACATTAATCACTCTCCAACTGTCCTAACTGCCCCTTTGGGCCTCAATCTATGTTTGGGCTATAATCACATGAAATGGGCTCTAAAAAGACCAAAGTCTTCACGTCGTATTACCCCCCAACCATGGGGCTATATGGGTGGGCTTATAGCACGGGTCAAAGCCCTCTCCCAAGCCCTCTCTCAAGCCCGAGAAAATAGACAAAAGTGCACTGAGAAACGAAGATTATCTAAGCAGGAAGACACTGCCATGACCAAGCTCATCCCTGCAGAAAACTCTCAGTATATAGTTTTCATCCCTGAAACTCCAGAGAAAGCAAAAAATGAGGCTGCAGAAACTCTCAACCTGGCAGCTAATCTAGGGGTGGAAGTTCGAGAGACAGATCTGAGTACCATAATGGCACTGGAGGAGTGGGATATCCAGGCCAACAAGGATTAATCCTATGCTCAAATCACTTGGTGTCAACCCAATGTTTTAATGAAGATATTGTCCCAAAACGTTCGAGGATTTGGAACTAGTTCTAGAAAAAGGGAGATTAAGCCGGCTGTTAATCATTTTGACATTGATTTTATATCTTTGCAGGAAACTAAGTAATCTGGGATCCATCCTAGAGGTGTGGAGTGCCTATGGGGTAGACAAGATTTTGATTTCATATACCAACCATCAGTTGGTCTCTCTGGCGGCTTATTGTGTACATGGAGGACTGAGATATTCTCAATGATATCTCACTGGAAGGACAGAAATATGATCGAGATTACTGGTTTTTGGAAGGGACCCAGCGAGCATGTGAACCTGAAGATCCTAAACATTTACTCACCTTGTTCTATTGAGTGGAAGAGAGCTCTATGGCATAAAATACTACAGAGACTGAGGATGGACCCTGAAGCAACCTGGTGCTTAAGTGGGAACTTCAACTTTATACGGATGCCTAGCGAACGAACTGGATCCTCTCCAGCTCACTTGGGTGAAATAACTGAGTTTAACGCATTCTTATCAGCCACTAACCTTTTGGATCTACCCCTACACGCCAAGAACTACACTCACTTCCATCCAAGAGGCTTGTGTGCAAGCAGAATCGATAGAATACTAGTTTCTGACAACTAGTTGAATCTCTGGCCGGGGGCTATGCAGCAGGCCTTAGATAGAAAATCCTCTGATCATTGCCCATTAGTAGTGTCCGGGGAAGTCCAAAATTGGGGCCCTATTCCATTCAAGGTACTTGATGTGTGGTTTCAGCATGAAGGCTACGAAAAGCTTGTCACTGATACATGGACTCAGATGGAAATCACTGGATCAAAATCATTTATCCTACAGCAGAAGCTAAAGAAGTTGAAAGAGGTATTAAGAGCTTGGAATAAATCTGAGTTCGGAGATCTTAACAGACAAATCTCTGACTCTGAGAACCAATTAAAGCATTGGGACACTAAAATGGAAACTGAACAACTATCAGCTGAGGAAACTCAACTCAGGAAAGACACTGAAATTCAACTCCGCCAGCTAAATGCCAAAATGGACAGTGTTCTATTCCAGAAATCTCGGAACAAGTGGCTATTAGAAGGGGATGGAAATACCAAATACTTCCATGCTTGCATCAAGAAGAATAGAGCCAGAAACAACATCAAAGGGGTCCAAATAAATGCAGAATGGATCACTGAAGTGGCAGCAGTGAAGAAGCACATCCATGAAAGCTTTGAGGCTCACTTTAAAGCTCCTACTGACCCCTGCCCAAATCTAGATTGGAGCCTCCCCGACAGAGTAAGTGACACTGAAAATGTCCAACTAACTTCTCCCTTCTCTGAAGCAGAAGTTGCAGCTGCTATGAACCAATATGGCAACTTTAAGAGTCCCGGGCCCGATGGATTTAATTTCAAATTCATCAAGCGATTCTGGCCACTGATGAAAGATGACATTATGGATTTCTTCCAAGAGTTCTGGAGCATAGGGCACATGGTCAGAGGCATGAACACTACAATGGTCGCTTTAGCTCCGAAGAAAGACAACCCTGGCTCTATTCTGGACTTCCGCCCAATTTCCATGGTATCCTCAATGTACAAACTCCTTTCCAAGGTCCTTGCTAACAGGCTTAGTAAGATCTTACCCCGGATCATATCTCAACATCAAACTGGCTTCATCCACAACCGCTTAATCATGGATAGTGTGGTCCTTACCAATGAGATTCTGAATGAAGCTAAAAGGAGGAAGAAACCCTGTTCAATTCTAAAGGTCGACTTTCAGCGGGCTTTTGATAGTGTCCATTGGGATTACCTATGGAAAATCCTATCAGCTAAAGACTTTAGTACTCGTTGGATACATTGGATGATTGGCTGCGTGGAATCAGCTCTTATGTCAGTAACTGTTAACGGAAGTCTCTGTGGTCAATTCAAGACGGAAAGGAGCCTCCGTCAAGGGGATTCTCTATCTCCCCTCCTCTATGCATTGGCGGCTGAAGGACTGAACGAACTTATATCTCGAGCATCCTCCATGAACATTCTGAAGGGCTACAGAATCGAGCAGTCTGGCCCTATTATCACTCACCAACAGTTTGCTGACGACACGGTTATCTTTGGGGATGGCTCAAAGGAAGATATACTCACTACCAAGCGGATTCTCAAAATATTTGAACACAACTCAGGCCTCAAAGTCAATTTCCAAAAGAGTAAACTATACTCAATCAATATTCCTGAGCTCAATCAAGCGGCTCACGCTGATCTGCTTCACTGTAAAGCTGATGCAATTCCATTCCTATACTAAGGAATCCAAGTAGGAGTCAATCCAAGATTGGAGCGAACCTGGTCCCCTGTCCTAGACACCATTTCTAGAAGGATAAATAGCTGGGAGAAGAAGTACATTTCCTACGGTCATAAAATCTATTCTGAGTTCTCTGCCTTTATTTTACTTCTCGGTTTATAAAGCCCCTGGAGGTGTCCAGAAAAAATCGACAACATCCTCTTTAAATTTCTATGGGTCACTACCTCATCCGAGAAAAGGAAGATCTCTTGGACCAAATGGTCTAAACTATGCTAACCCAAAAAGAGTGGAGGACTGGGCTTTAAAGTACTCAAACAGTTCAATATAGCTCTACTTGGAAGATGAGGATACAAATTCCTAAAAGAGCCTGGCAGCTTATGGAGACAAACTATCCTAGCTCTGTATGGATCATTGAATTTCAACTCTATCCAAAGCTCACACTATTACTCTATCTGGTGGCGTGACATTTCAAAATGGGTTCTATCAGTAACCTGGTTCAAACAAAATTTATGCAAGCAGGTGGGGGATGGAGCATCAACACAATTTTGGCTCGAGAAATGGCTTGACAATAAACCTCTATCAGAACTCTATCCAGCAGTATATAGCAAGGCCCAGATAAGGAGATAACAATATCTGAGAAAGGGTTCTATGATCTAACCTGGAGAACTTGGAGGTGGAACTGGTCTTGGAACGACCCCCTTTCAGCAAATGAATTCAATGAGCTATCTGCGCTCCAATCTCACCTCAATTCCGCCCCTCCCAGAACGAATCGACTGGATGAATGGCTGTGGCAACAGAATGCGAACTTCAGCAAATACCAAACTGCTATAATCTACAACTAGATTGTGCAAATCGATTGGGCTTTGGAAAATATGAACCCAGAGTTCTAAAAAATATGGGATAAGCTCGTACCTTCAAAAATTAGCACCTTTTGTTGGCGTGCAACTCAGAATTGGATCCCAGGCGTGGCGTTGCTGCTGACACCGTAATTTGTCCCCTATGTATGGAGGAGCATGAGTCAGTAGATCACCTGTTCGTACTCTGCCCCCAAACCCAACAACTCTGGCAATTGATATTAGACTGGCTCAAGTTGTCGCTCACGGTTCCGTCTACAATCCAGGAACTTGCTTCCCAATCTCTGATTCAACAAAGCCAATCGAAGATCAAAATGCTTTGGCGGTTAGTGTGGGAGCATACAGTGTGGATAATTTGGAAAATGAGGAATGATGCCATACACTCTCAAGAAAATCCTAATCCGAGCCAGGCTTTGGAAAGAATTCAATTACGGGCCTGGATCCTGCTATGAGCCCATGGCAAAATGGACTTATCTTATGGTTTTTGTGAATGGTGTCGGGAATCCATGAGTTGCTTGTAAATCTTGTACCAAACTACCCATTGAAATGGGACCTATGTAAATATGTAAATTCATTTCATTAATACAATATACCTACCCAAAAAAACTTTCTTCGTTGATTTTATCTTGTATCTTCTTCCCTTATTGCCATTGAGCTGAGCAAAACTATGTGTACGGAAGGAAAATGTTAGGTAATTTCGGTAGCCTTACATTTTGATCATTTTCCCGTGGTCCAAATCAAAAATTAGACCAGTCATAGAATCGTCTCAAAACAGTGTCGTTACCTGGATCAAGAGATAATTGGACAAGTAACCTCCGCGCAAATGTTATTTCGAAATGTAACCTCCTATTTCATTTTTAATTTACTTTTATTATTTTTTTACTTAAATGACATTAAAAGAATAGGAAGAAAAGAAATAAAATACTAAACCTTCTTAATACTTTCTAATCAAGTCAGTAGCCGGAAGACGATTTTTTTACTGTATCTTCTCCAACGGTGAAAAACCCTAGAGTTTAAAAGTTAAAATCATGGGTGCCGCCGTCGCAGCCTTAGTCGATTCAGTTACCGCCCTTGTCGTGATCGCCTCCGACCTTATTGCCATGTCATTCACTGCCTTCTGTGTTATCATTGCTTTTGCAACCACCTTTGCCTTCGAAGACGCACACCTCGTCGCCCTGTGCAACAACATTGCCAAACCAGGCAATTTTTCATCCAATGCAGCCCTCGACACTGCACTCGACGACCTTGTCGCAACGACTGTCGCCTTTGACTTTGTAACCGCTGAACACCATGACCCGACATGGCCCGACAGGTTTAGTCTAGATAACCTCGACACCACTAATGCAGCCCGAATTACCACCGTCTTTTGGAGCTTATCACCCAACTTAGCTGCTTCTACCTCTAAACTTCGTCGAGTGTCCGGCACGATCGAATTCTTTGACGTTGCCTCTGACTTTGCCCTTCAGGCCAAATTACTTGGAGGGCGAGCCATACGCGGTAATATCAACCACCGTATGATAGAAGAACACATACAGGGCCCAATAGTTGTCTGTCGCGAATGCTTTGTTCAGAATATGGGAAGAATGGAAGATGATGCCGATCAGCATTGTGGTTCGTCTGTCTCGTCTAACGATACACCACCACGATCACCGAATTAATCGTCGATTTTACCTTGCATCTTCTTCCTTTAATTCCATTGAGCTGAGCAAAACTGTGTTTACGGAAGGAAAGTGTTATGTAATTTTGGCCTTACATTTTGATCATTTTCCCGTGGTCCAAATAAAAAATTAAGGGTACCAAAATTTTGTACATTTTGTTTCGGTACACCTAGACTTTATTACTGCCATTTAACAGGACATTTGTGGTTTCATTTTGCTGCCCGAGACTATGGCAAGAACATACGAAGATTGTAACCATTGAAATTCATTTGGGACACCACTGCGGGTATGGGCCTAAGTATTGCGTGGTTCGTGAGGGAGGGTCGCCTTGTATGAATCTTTATGAACCGCGACCTGCCGTGGTTATTCCAGAAGAGTCATTCGTGCTCCAACTATCATGTAATTCAGGTTCTATCGACGCCTGACGGTACGAGCTCAACTATACGTGGTAATCCCAATTACATCAGTCGGGCCCTAAACTAGTAAGCTAGCAAAGCAATCGTGGTTATCCCGGAAGAGTCATTCATGCTCCAATTATTATGTTAAGAGCGCGATTATATGTGATAAACCCGCATAATGCAGTCAGACCATAAAAAATAACACTAAACAACCAAAATCCGTTAATTACGCATGGATTCATAATTATGGTATACAATTTATCACTTTTACACAGTTTAAATTTCGTTTAATGCCTATATAAATCGTGAGATGAATAATATATGATTGATTCACATCCAAGACAAGTTGCTCTTATGAGGTATGTAATGAAGTCTCTTTGTTTCCAATCTACTTGAAAATATTGTCTCCAATCCTACAAGTGCCTTAGCACCCGATAAAAACTAATGTATTCACACGCATGTTTGTCCATTTATACTCTCTTAACTTGTCAAATAAAGTAATTAGAGTTTCTTTTTTTTAATATATATTTAGCCATAATTAAATACCCGAATAGCAAAGTCGAAAATAACTCATCAGTCGACGAAATCACGATGCATTCGTGGTTAACCCAGATATCTCAGTCAGACCCTTACCATAAAATCCAAATCCCTAAACTAACATTTCAAATACATATTATTTTAATACTTATCCAAAAAAATAAAATAAAACATTGCGTGTGTAGTATTTTCATAGACTGCGCGAGTAGCCTTTTCATAGACTGCACGTCTTTTCATGAACAGAGCGAGTTTCGAGATTCTGTTGTGATTGGAGAACAGCTGGAACAATTATGATCATTCAAGATTTTGTTCTATAAATAGATACATTGTTGCTGAACAAGAATACCTACTCCTCATTCGTAAGTCGTATCGTAACACATGGTTGCCAACGACGCCGCTTTCTTCTCCGATTTCGTCGCCGCTAGAATAAGGCATACCATATTATTATGTGCAGTTATCTTTATCCCGAAAGACAAACCAGCAGCCTACCAATTACCTACCCAAAAAAGCAGCCTTCTACCAATTATACCCCCTCCCCCCAAACAGTTTGTTTACCAGTGAAGTGGTGTTGGTATATTTTTCGGGATAAAGTGAGCTGACCCTAATTGAAAATTTGATAGGGAAAATGCATTCTGTGAGAGGGATTGTATGTGTTCGGGGCTCCATGGATTAGAACCTGTGCCTGATATCAGGCCCTAATTTCTCGTTGCAGCTTTGGAGTCTGGAAATGCTCAAATTGTATTAATGTCATTCACATCGATGATGACAATGAGGAAATGAAGCCTGTCGAAACACCTAACAGTAGCAAAGATGAATATAAACAGCCACGATACTCGGCACTCGCTCCCCTCACACATACCTCAGATAGTGCATTCGTTCCTATCACCGCAGTCAAGGTTCTCTCATTACGTATAAAATGCAATTACGTATGTGTTATGGGACTGTAGTCAAGGTTCTCTCACCTTGGATAGGATACTCGCTTACACGTATGTGTTACTGAGCTGTAGTCGAGGTTCTCTTACCTCGGATAGAATACTCGCTTACACGTATATATTACGGGGCTGCTGCAAACTAAATCCAGTATTTTCAAATGAAATTAAAAAACAAAAATAAAAATAAAAAATAAAATACAATTACTCTATTGCCCTCCAAAGCATCTTTCCGCCTTCCGGCCTGTTCCTGTCCTTTGTGTCTCTTCATCTTCATACCCGCCCTTCGCTGGCACCAGTCGATAAAAGCGTGACCATTCGTATTTTTCAAATTCCATAACTCACGCGTGTATCGCCCGACCAGACGTGCTCTACACGTGTATAGTTTTGGAATGGTGCGATGTATCGCGAATCACGCGACCATATATGTTTTTTACACATTCCAAATGAAAAGACTCTATTGTCTTCCAAAGTGTCTTTCTGCCTTCCGGCCTGCTCCTATATGTGTATTCTCGTTTTCGTTTTCCTATGCGTCCCTTGCTATGGACGTCATTCGATACAAGCACGACCATACGTGTTTTTTACAAGCGCGACCATATATATTTTTATGATGCGTTTCACTTTAACGTTCATCATACGACAGTTGATGTCATCGCGAATGACAGAGTTAGGACTTTCATTTCAAAAATAAAAACAATCCATTGTACCTATCAAAAAATAAAAACAATCCATTCATTCGGAACTCGACAGCACATTCGTTCGGAACCCGACAACACATTCGTTCGGAACCCGACAGCACATTCGTTCGGAACCCGACAGCACATTTGTTCGGAACCCGACAGCACATTCATTCGGAACCCGACAGCACATTCGTTCGGAACCCGACAGCACATTCATTCGGAACCCGACAGTACATTCGTTCTTAACTCGGATAGTCGAGACTAAATTATCATCAACATTCTATATATTAGATTCTTCCTATTTGATATGTACAAAGCAGTTCAAATACGACTAATTCGGTGACCGTGGCGGCGTATCGTTAGACGAGATAGACGAACCACAATGCTGATAGACATCATCTTCCATTCTTCCCATATTCTGAACGAAGCGTTCGCGACAAACAGCTATTGGTCCCATTATGTATTCTTCTATCATACGGTGGTTGTTGTTACCGCGTATGGCTCGCCCTCCAAGTAATTCGGCCTGAAGGGCAAAGTTAGAGGCAACGTCAAAGAACTCGATCGTGCCGGACACACGGCGAAGTTTAGAGGCAGAAACAACAAAGTTGGGTGATAAGCTCCAAAAGACGGTGGTAATTCGGGCTGCATTAGTGGCATCGAGGTTATCCAGATTGAACTTGTCGGGCCATGTCGGGTCATGGTGTTCAGCGGTTACAAAGTCAAAGGTGGCAGTCGCTGCGACAAGGTCGTCGAGTGCAGTATCGAGGGCTGCATTGGATGAAAAATTGCCTAGTTTGGCAATGCTGTTGCACGAGCGACGAGGCGTGCGACTTCGAAGGCGAAGGCGGTTGCAAAAGCGATGATGGCATGGAAGTCGGTGAATGAGACGACAATAAGATCAGAGGCGAATATGACAAGGGCGGTAACTGAATCGGCTAAGGCTGCGACGGCGACACCCATGGTTTGAACTTTTTAACTCTAGGGTTTTTCACCATTGGAGAAGATACAGTAAAAAAATCTTCTTTCGGCTACTGACTTGAGACTTGATTAGAAGGTATTAGGAAAGTTTAGTATTTTATTTCTTTTCATTCTTTATTTTTAATATTTTTTAAGTAAAAAAATAATAAAAATAAATCAAAAATAAAATATAAGTTACATTTCCAAATAATATTTTGGCCGATGTTACTTGTCTAATTATTAGGCTTTTAAGTCCGGATTTGTTCTCGAATTTTGATATTTTCAGAAAAGGGGCAAGATTTTGTGGAAGGAATTGACCTCCGATGCACCATTTTTCCAGCAAAACGTTGTTCCTTTCCCCACGTCCGACCCATACGCGAGGACACTTGACACGTGTCACTGCTGGGTCCCCTGCTTGCGACCCAACCCGCAATGACAGCATGACTAAGGAAAACGGCATTTCTTTCTTTCGGTACATCGTCTCTGTTGATAGATAATAATACAGGTATAGTCAATCAATCTCTGTGGACTGCAGTCATGCAAGTAGCCGGAGACGGGATATCTGTAGGTTCGATCTTTGGGTTTGGTGTATCAAGAAGGCACAATTGATTGTTGGCTGGGATTAATTTCGTGAATTTGGGAAGATGTTGGAAGATCAGGTGGCAACTTTGTTGCAGCGGTACTTGGGGAATTATGTTCGTGGACTCAATAAAGAAGCACTGAAAATCAGTGTCTGGCAAGGTAATGAATCCTCTACTTCTCATTAGACATCAGCACTTCCTTAGATGCTTTGCTTTGTAGCGGAAGGTATGTTATCGAAGTTAGGGTTATTCTATCATCTTATGTGAACTGTATAAAATCTGGAATCTAATGAAAATCGGTAACCCTTTTATCACATGATGATTTACTGGGATGTTGTCATTCATCCTACGTAGTATACATATATGTAAAATTTATTTTAAATGTTACTTCTGTGGTTCTACCAAAATACTCAATAGACTCATTGGGGTTACCGCCGTTAATTGATTATCGGGTGCTCTGTCGTGATAACACTATCTTTTGTTTAGTTACTCGTGATAAGGTAGAAGCGACCATCAGTGAAGTTTATTAGGAATTAGAACAGATACGGGTTCCCTTATGAGTTTGCATTTGTATGTGGCCGTGGGCTCGTGGCTATTCAATCATAATAACCAAGCCGTAGTTTCATTTTTGGTTATCCTGGTTCTTTAGATGGGTTATCTTTATTGATGACTACTCTCAGATACGTTCAAGCCTAATGATAAATCCATTTGGTCAAGAAGATCCACCTAGAGGCATGCTCGAGCATGAAGTGACTGCAATGATCACAAACAATTTGCCGGTCTACCCTCATGCGATACTCACTGTGTGTCTACTAGACCAACCAAACCCAAATACTTAAAAAATACTCCAAGCTCCACCGTCTCGTATAGGGGTAGTGTATGAGTAAGGGCTTCTCACGTAGAGCAGAAATAATGCATAATCACATAAAAGGCTCATGTGAGGTGAATCTTGAAAGCTTGCAATAAATGAAGCAACAACTGAAACTAAATATCATTACGCTTAATAAAAACTAAGTTTTTGTTGTTGTCTGGCTAGTAGATTGCACTTTGGCCTTTCAAATTTCCTTTCAAAGTTGTATCACACCAAACTGACCAATAAATCGCCATTTAGTCTATCAGATTTCCTTGGCAGGTAGTCTCTCTGGTCGTTATAAATGGCTGTCGTGAAGTTATGCCTGTCTCCCTTTTGTCTTCCTATCTTCCTTCCTCCCAAGGATAACTATTTTCTCCTTTTAAATTATTCGTATTTTTCCTATCTGTGTTTTCTTCAGTAAATATTATCTTTTCATGACTTGCTTAGGCAAACAAGTTCTCAACGTATGCCAGAATTTACCCGAGTTTCTTGAAAGAATGTTAGTTCATCAATTACGAGATTTTATTCCACCGGTCTATGGTATACAGGCATAAATTTCTCATTTTTTATCTAATATATGTTGGTGCACACGGATGTTCATATGCTTATAATTTGTTGATTTAGTGAAACAGTGTACCAAAAATTGCAGATGCCCATTGGATACCTAACCACATGTTCCCTATTGTTTCTTGTATTCTACAGGTGATGTAGAATTATCTAATATGCAACTGAAACCTGAGGCACTCAATGCTTTGAAATTACCTGTGAGGGTCAAGGCAGGGTTTCTTGGGTCTGTGAAACTCAAGGTTTGTTCTTCTGTGTATAGCTGCTTTTCTGTCTGGTAGGAATATTTTTATATCATGGCTCAATGTATATTATGATCGATTTTGAACTGTATATTTTTTTTGGCTGTGGATTAAATTTTACTTTTGCTGCTTAGTGCACCATTAGGTTAAATTTTAGTTTCTTGGTTATTTTATTGATGTAAGCAGATGTTTGTCATGCAAAGCTGGACACGTCTTCTTTGTCATGTTCAAACTGGCTGTTTCTTTTGTGCGGATCATCTACAAGAATATTACTTTCAGTTGCCCATGCAATGACCAAATTTATCCCAATGGGAATTTTATGCTGCTTTTGGATGTGTGCATTCCCTAGAATTTATACAACAACGTGAAGGTGTGACTTTTCATGAGTAACTATACTATATACAAATTTGCTTCTTATGTGGAGACTTCCCTGTTCAAGAGCAACCTCAGGACTGGTGAGAAATAGAATCAGGGCAAATGTAGAACATCGTCCCAAAACTTGTAAAAGTTCCTCTGGATTACTGTGTACTAAACTTGTCACCTTTCCGGTGGATATACATTCTTGGATCCACCCTATCAAAGTTGTTCGCCAGCTCAAAAAATGTTCCAATTTTCATTATCTATGCCATCTCATGATTGACCATTAAAGTCTATAAAATCCAATTTCCAAGAAAAAGAAGGGTATAAGGTGATAATGTCTCTATGAAAATTATAAGTTGTTGGACAAACTATATTGCATATTTAACAATGAACAACTGAAAAGCCTTTTTTACAATACTATATCTGGAATTTAAGCCTCATAAAATCGTGCACCATAGACAATATATTTATATTTATATTGTGGCATATAATGTCTTGGTGTAATAGCTACAACATTAAGCATGATATGTTTGCTATTTAGTCGTACCGACTAACTGATATTAATAGTTTGATTTGGCTAAAATTCTATGAACATATGTCATGTTCTCATTTTTCTCGTTTTCAATTTGAGGAAGAACATTCTTGAGAACTGGACCCCTAATTTATTCAAAGTAAATGGAAAGTCTCAGCACATTTGTTGTACATGGCAGTTTATGTGACCAAGTCCCTATTCTATATCTGTGAAGGGATCATACCCATACTCCATGTACAGATAGATGGTGCCCAGTATGCCGAATGGGTGCAGTGTTCCATTTTCAATATGTTCAACTAAACCTGCAAATTTCAATAGTTAATGTGATGATAAATAGATAAATCATTCTGTTTATGCTGTGATCATTCCTCAGTTTATTTCATTTGGGTCTCCTGCCTATGGTGCATGTTAACGTGGTAATAATTATATTGAACTTGGTATGTGACCTGCCATTGCCCATTATTTCATGCCTGCCATTGCCCATTGTTTCATGCCTGCGAAGTATATGCATAGCATACTTTTCTTGATTTATTAACCTTCTTTTTGTGTGGGAAGCTTACATTCCAATATTTCTAATATTAATCATTGGCTTAGAGGATACTGATGATTATGATTTTACTATTAGCACCAGAAAAGGGACATAATCTGGTGGTTAATGCTTGTTATACTATCAATTAACTATCAACTCCAGCCAAATTTTTAGCATTTGATGTACCCTGGGGATAAGCACTCAACAAATAGCTCCTTTGTGGCGTGGTCAAGCTTGATCATTGTCGATGGCTTCTTCATTGGTCATTCCTATAATCAAGCTTGTTTTCTCAAACAAATACTGTAACTAGATATGATCGAGTCCGCAAACTATCACAAATTAATTCTATTCTTGCATACACAGTCGTATCCAGTTTTAAGTTCATTTTCTGTCTGCTCACTTTCCATTTAAAGCTTTATGAAATAAATGTAATTTTAATTTATTTATTTCCTGTTTAGCATACTTCTTGGAAGATTAATAACACTGGTTTACATGTTTATATCTTATGACTCGTGTTTCTTCAAAGAACAGGTCCCATGGAGTAGGCTTGGCCAAGATCCCGTTCTAGTTTCGCTGGACCGGATCTATTTACTGGCCGAGCCTGCCACTCTGGTGGAAGGATCTACGGAGGATGCTATTCAAGAAGTTAAAAAGAGTAGAATAAGGGTACCACCTCACTCTTATTATTAGAAATACCAGAATGCGAGTAAAATTTTCATTTTTGTTCATTCTTGCCAGTTTTTTTTATTTTTTACGGCAAAAGTGAACTAGCTTATCTTTGAACAGGAAACGGAGATGAAACTATTAGAGAGCCAACGAATGTTGAATGCTGAAATGGTATGCCTTGATATTCTTGAATAACGGTTTACTTTTTTACCCGCAGCTACCTGACAAATCAGTGGTTTATATAGGTTTTCTATTGGAGTATTTTAAATCATAACTTGTCCACCTTTGTTTCTTGTCGTTTCTGTTAGAATAAGTCTTGGCTAGGATCTCTAATTGGTACAGTGATCGGGAACTTGAAGCTTTCAATATCAAATATTCATATCCGATATGAGGATCTGGAGAGGTATACAAAATTTGGATGATTTGACTGTCATCCTTTCTTCCTGCTGGCTTATCTTCTTAATGTTAACACACCACAATTTTTTCCAGCAATCCGGGGCATCCTTTTGCAGCCGGTGTGACCTTAGATAAACTCTCTGCATTTACTGTGGATGACAAAGGGGAGGAGACATTTATAACCGGGGGTGCATTGGAGCAAATTAAGAAGGTATCAGTTCCAAAGTTGCATACACATCTATGTTTTTCCTTTTATATTTTTGTTTGTTCACATCTCTGACTTGATGAATTTTTCTCTTTTGCACGACCTCATAATTCTCTGTAAGGCATCAGAGATTCACCAATGTTTGTTCTATTTATATCTTTTTGGGAGCTAATGCCTCAGAGCAAGTTTAACAGCGAGAGAAGAAATATAGTGTTTGATTAGTCTAATAGGGCATACAAGGCCAGATATATGTGAGTATGAGAATTTTATATGTAGCGTAGGAAAAAAAAGCTGTCACCAGAAGATTACACAACTCACAATGGTATTTGAAGTGCTCATGTTTTATTAAGACTGATCTTCTGCTTGAGCGAAGTGACTATATTTAATAATCTAAATCACGATTCTCATTTTCTATCGTCATCTCAAAAAACTTATTAACCAAAATCAGGCATGCAGATCTGGGCGTAGGTTAGCATGGTGAAAACCTTGATACAAATATATATGATGCCTGAAAAGTTCTCATACCTAAAGGAACATCAATACTCATTTCTTCCTTAGCCTGCCAAGTGTTTTTTTGACTAGGCAAATATAGTTGGTTACTCTATAGACTGCTCATTTTCTTCTTAGTTTACGTTCCCTTACATTGTCTTCCAACTTTTACAATGTTATATTCATAACATTTGCAGTCAGTCGAGCTTGAACAAATGGCTATATATTTGGACTCTGACGTAAGTCCTTGGTACACTTCAAAACCTTGGGAGGATTTGCTACCATCTGAATGGGGCCAGGTATGGTTTTAGGGTTTAATTGTTCTTTTAAACTTGTGTATAGGTTTAGAATTTCATACTAATGTATGGCTTCTAGATTTTCAAATATGGGACACGGGATGGAAGGCCTCAGGTTGGTACCAGGGAGACTCACTCTTATGTTCTGCAACCAGTGAGTGGGAATGCTAAATATTCTAAAGATCGCCGTGATGAATCCGAAAGAAGCCACCAACCTCTGCAACAAGCTGCTGTAAATCTTGATGATGTGACTTTGTGCTTGTCAAGGGTTCGTGCCTGCCTCTTGTATTGTTTCTTTCTCTTGATTACTGACTAAAACCAAAACATAAAATTCACATTCTGTTTATACCCTTTTGTTTGTGCAGGATGGCTATCGGGATTTGTTGAAATTGGCTGATAACTTTACTGCCTTTAATCAGAGGCTGAAGTATGCACACTATCGTCCACGCAGTTCTGTTTGTGCTGATCCATTATCGTGGTGGAAGTATGCGTTTAGAGCTATTTCAGACCAAATGAAGAAGGCCAGGTTCCCACCTTCTTTCTTTAATGCTACAAATGTTGTACCGTGGGTCAAATTACTTAATCAAAGAAATCACAGTTGGTGTTTGATGAGCTCTTTAGAAATTTAAACGAAATCCATTGCCATCTTCATATTGAAGTGAATGGACAAGAATGTCCCATTGCCGACGATGGTCATGTAAAAGTTGTACAGACAAACTTCAAAAAACCGGAAATCTATGGAGAGATATTTACGTGCTAGCACATACTGAAATTGTATGATATAAATTTGAATTACCAAAATAATACGAAATAAAAATCAATGAATGATTAGAAAAATCAATGCTTGTTTGCCTTCTTTCTTTTAGTCTTTTTTCTTTTAGGTTCAGTACGGGATACATCCTCAGAAAAAAATGCATCCTCAGAAATTTGTTTGTAATTAAGAACCTTTCCTTTGTTGCATTCTTATGTTGATGAACTGTTTATTACCTGTTTATCTCGTTTATCTTATATTATTCCTAATGTGTTGCATGCATGTTGCTTACTTCCAGTGGAAAATTGTCATGGGAACAAGTTTTGCGTTATGCAAGATTACGTAAGAAATACATCTCCTTGTATGCTTCACTTCTCAAAAGTGATATTGACCCTGCCACGATTGATGGGAACAAAGAGATAGAGGAAATTGATCGTGAACTTGATGCTGAAGTTATTCTTCAATGGAGGTTTGAATAATTTGTTGCTAATTTGAAGAATAGTAATTGAACTCTATCCATAGTTGTGCAGTCATCAATGATTGTTCTTTATTTAAACCACCTGACTTGCAATTTTCCTTATGGCCAATTTATTTTTCTGTATTCGGCCAGTACTGTGTTTTATGAACAGATGCTGTTGGGTTACTTGAGAGCTAATTCTATGCTAACTTTTCCATGTTCGAGAAAAATGTTGCATATTCTTCGCAGTCTCATTCAAAATCACTATATTTGTAAGTATGTTGCATGTTTCAAGCAGGATGATGGCCCATAAGTTTGTGGAGCAATCTGCAGGATCTGAAGTATACCTTAAAAAGCAAAAATCTAAGAGGTCATGGTGGCAGTTTGGATGGTAATGTAGTCCGCGCTGATGCTTGCTGTTTTATTTACCCAACCATTTGGATCTCAGCTCATTCTCTTCTCAAATTCTGGCCGATATTACAGGACTAATCAACCTGACATCGGTGAAACTGAACCTGGCACTCTGACTGAGGAAGATTGGAAGAGACTGAATGATATAATTGGATACAAAGAAGGAGAAGACCAATTG
>JAOYMZ010000032.1:250526-275071 GCA_025802335.1 Pinguicula primuliflora | reverse complement strand
GAGCCGAACGAACGAGCTTTTATCGAGCCGAACTCGAGCTTGTTCGCGAGCGGCTCTGTTCGTTTACAGCCCTACTGCCCGTATTTTGTTTACCCCAAAATCTATTAATAATATTTATTAATAACGGTTGTAAAGATTACATGATTTTGCATCGGCTAGACCCTAAAAAATACGAAAAAGCTTAAACGAAAAATCTAATAATGCTCTAGCCGTTGACGAACCTAATATAAAAAATCAACGTAAAATCCTAGACTCGGATTATACGCGAGTACCTCCTATCCATCCGAGTCACTAAGTGAAGAGGGTAAACCGTCCTGCCTCCTTAAATCCTTTTATAGCAAGCCTCCGGAAAAAGAGGGAAATCCATAAAAGGAAAGAGTACAACACACAACTTGACTCTTGGTACAAGAAGTGATCGTGCATGCCTACCCATATATATTTCCCCAATTCCGCGTGTGCCTTTCGTATTAATCAATACTTGACTCCAAAGCAGTACTTTTGGGTTTCTGATCATAGCAAATTCTGGCTACCACAGTATGTCATTTGCCGCAGCTTTCCTGATCTTTTTGCCAAACCTTTCATCCATGAGCTTCTTCCTGCGCTCCAAGACAGAACCACATTGCATTGCATCTGTTTGTTTCCTGCTTTTCATGGGCCTCGATCCCCTCTCCCGATCATATGCATCTTCATGGTACTCCAATCAGCTAATCCACACACCAGGTCTCTTGAAGGCCCTCGTGAGCTTAGGAATCTGATTTGTTGTCGACTCATTTGAACCACAGAACCTTGACCACGGTTGTATCCTTTGCAACCTGCAACAGACGCATGAAGATAAACATGTACAACGTATATCCTTACCTTTTACTTGCCTGTTGCCAATCCACATTAAGATAGTTTCCTTCAGTAGCAGTCACGAGATTCAAACAGATGAATGCTGCATTGCTGGCCTTTTTGATGCCTTCCTCGGCTTCTTTGATGACTTCAAAAATCTGCATATCCACAAACCAAAAGAGTTAGTAAAAGAGCTAACTGCAACCTAGACATCTTACCTTTGCTCACTATCATTCATCCTGTATCCAGCAGTCCAATGACAGTGAGGGCGTCCGCTTCTTTCTAATCTAATGGATGTTGAAAAATTGCTATCTGTAGAATATCTTGTAGCTGGCGCTTTGTCATGGTGATTGCTTCACTATGAGTGATCTGAGACACTTCGTAGCTATGTATACACCTGATTTTCTAGATAATCCAACAGATTATTGGTGGGATCAACTTGTAGATTAAAACCATGAGTTTAGATCCCTTTGCCTGTTGCCAGCTCCTTATCTATGTAGATCATAAGAATGTCAAGTCTACTGTGGAAATATGTCTAGAGTGTAGTAGCTAATTCACTTCTCAAGAAGAGAGTGTAGTAGCCCGTAGTGTATACATAGCGCAGGGGACCATAAGCCTCAAAGAAATGCCAAAGGTCCTTTACCTCCCAGGCTCCAGGGAAGTTTGCTATGTAAAGTGAGGTTATATTGACTCGCAACTTTTCGATGTAAGGAGGAAGTTTTCTGCTCCGTTTGCTCGTCTTCTGGTTCCTTCGACGTCCTGGAGATTCCCAGGTTTCCACAGCTGGCTTGCCAGTTGGTACAACGAGTGGCTCACTCTGTGCATCGTATGTTTCTTGCTGCTCTGGTGCCAGATTCTCCCTTCCTGGCCAGGTGCTTCCAGATGGGGGAATGGTGGTAGAAATATGGAGGGGGGAGGGGCTGGTGCTGCCATTTTGTGTCCATATGGCTGGGGAGTGTTTTTTTTTTGGATAGGTATATGGCGTGTTTTTTTCACATTCCGAATTTATGGTGCTGAATAAATGCTTATAGTGTCGAAAACTGTTTTTAACCGTCAGATATATTATCCCACGACTAAGATCAGTCACTTAAGTGAACTAATCTCATCCATCGGATAACATATCTGACGGCTGAAAACAGTTTTCGGCACCATAAATATTTATTCGACACCATAGAATTGGCATGTGAAAAAAATTCGGTATGGCATGTGACCGGGGAGTGTTGTTTAGTATATTGTACTTGTGTATATTTTGAGAGTGGAGAGAGAGTTTTTATTTTTTTCGGAGAAAGTTAGGTTCTAACCGAAATTTTTTGAAATGAAACTTAAATGTTAATTTTAAGCAAAATTCTGGTAGGATTACAAGCAAATAAATAACCAAATATTATTTTTTAGATAATATTCATAATTTTATTTTAATTATGGTTGCAATATTTGGCTAATAAATAATTTTTAAGAAGTGAGTATAAATAATATTGTCCAAATTTGGTAATCAATCATTTATATCTATTTAATTACTGTGAAATATCTCCACATCATTCCAAACGTGGCGGCAAAGTCAACAAACGGACGTCCCCACTTCGGCCGCCGCTTTGGCCAAACGCCGTCGTTTGATCCACCAACACGAAAACAACCTCCCATCTCGGTCGCCAATTTATCGATAATTTCCAAAATGGCTTTTACGTTACGAATGCGTGCATTCGTAATGTAATCGCCATTTCTTTGCCACCACCACCTCCTTCTCCAATCTTCGCTTCTGATTCTCTATTCCCCCGATCGTTGCCTTTTTGAAGCAAATGTATACGTAATGTATACGGGTTGGTTTGGGGGATAGGATTAATGAAATCGTACACTAACGGATTTATCTGGCCGTTAATGCAAGAAACTGGAACCCTCGGCTGTGTGATTTCGGGGGGCTCTGGTGCTTTTGTAGATTTTATGTGATCCATTTCTCCTCCAACGTTGGGGATTGCGTTTTGACTGATTGATTGGAAAGGTTATTTCGTGGGTGGTGAGGAATGACTTTTAATGCTGCAGATGAGGGTAACAGGGATTATGTGAATTTGGAGGAGGGTGGTGATGGTGGCGGAGCCTGCTGCCAGGCTGATGCGTCGACGTCGGGTTGTTGTGGTACTGCTGATGACGGTGATCTCGGAGCCGGCGGTGGAAGGTGGTGGTGGGCGAAGTTGTTGTTGGTTTTGATGCTTGTTGGTGTCTTGGGTGCGGTTTTTTTGAAATGGATTGGACCATTTTTCATGGAAAAGGTTAATATTCACCTGAATCTTTAGTACCAGCAACGCAATTTATCTCGTTAAATAGAATGATATTATGAACATTATGAAGTTCTTCAAAGAATTGCTTTCATACTGTGTATAACTCAGATAACTTCATATGGTTCAAGAATGGATAGTGGCCTGTCATATGGAGGAATAGACCTATTGGCATCATTGCTTGAAATTTTTTCTACATGATTTATGGTTGTTCCAATGTTCTTACATGGGATGCAGGTTTCTTGAATTCACTTATCCATTACACTCAGCTGATCTTATTTTCTGCATATCAGTTGGCATAGTTTGACAGAGCACTCGGTCTAGCATCCAGTCACAGAACCATTGTAGTGCATTCTGCAATCTGTATATCCATAGACCCATTCTCAACAATTGATAGTTTAAGTGTTGTACAAGTCATTTATAAATATTATGCAACTTTGTAGATTCACCCATCTAAGTCAGTATTAGCTCCTCTTGAGTTGGGTACCTTTCAATATGGAGAGGTACATGGTTTGATATCTTTGTCTATCCCAAAAAAAGTCAGTATGACCTAGGTTATTCATCTGGTTTAACAATTCAACAACTGCTTGAACTTTTTCCATCCCGAGATTACTTGGACAAACTTTCATCTACTTATCATGTGTAACTTTTCCAGGGAGTCATCCCCATGATAATTTGGGAGAGGGAAACTTTCAGCATAACTACAGCCGCGCTGGTAGTGATTGGTGCACTAGCAATACTTCCATGCCTTCTTCTACCTTCCACACCCTTCATGTGGGTAGCTGGAATGACCTTTGGATATGGTTATGGATATCTGATGATAGCTGGAGGAGTAACAATTGGCGTGTCACTACCATATTTCATCGGTTCACTTTTCTACCAAAGAATCCATGTATGTTTATGGTCATTTCGCAGATCATTTTGCTTTCAACTATTATTACTGGATAATTGCTCACATATACATCCCTGGTTCCAGGGATGGTTAGAAAGGTATCCAAAGCATACTTCTATCATAAAACTAGCAGGAGAGGGGGATTGGTTTAATCAGTTACGAGCAGTGGCTTTGATCAGGATTTCTCCTTTCCCTTATGTGATATATAACTACTGTGCGGCGGCGACGGATGTGGAATACTGCCCTTACTTGTTGGGAACACTTGTAGGAATGGTGCCAGAAATATTTGTTGCCATTTACACGTAACTCTCTCTTCCCCCTCCTTGGTGCATGTACACATTTTTTTTAGGAACAAGTGCATGCACATTTCTCTATAGCCATGAACATTCTGGTGATTCATGTACAAGTATCATCAAGATCTCGTTAGAGAGCTGTGCTACCTGTACTACCTAAAACCGAAAACGGGAACGGAAAATTAGGGAAATGACAAAATTGTCCTCCGACTAAGCACAGTAACACAGTCGCCAGCTTTTTCGGTTTTGTGTAGCACATTATTTGGAAAGAATTGTTACTTCCATATTTAAAGTTCCTGCTTGAGGGAGAGAATGATATTGCATTACTCATTGTTGATTTTTTTCCAACTGCAGTGGTATCCTTATCGAAACATTAGCAGATGCTTCCCACGACAAGCCGTATCTATCGCCGGGTCAGATCGTTTTCAATGTTGCTGGATTTTGCACTACTGTAGCCACCACTGTGATAGTCACAATATATGCAAAAAGGAGACTAAAAAATTTACAGATGCAAGAGGAACAAGAAGAGCTCCTGTTGCCATCATCTAAGACTGATCTTAAAACGTAGGACACAACAGACGGCGAGCTTCACGCATCCTAATGGTTTCTGTTGGTTCATTGACCAACAGAAACTTAATACCATTGTTAGCAGCTTATCATCAGAATGTATAGAAATTTTCTGCTACCAGACATTATATGCCGAACACGTGCCAATTCAGAAATGCAAGTTTCCTTTATCGTTAAAACCTCTTCATTAATCAAGCTCATTGCTGTATAATTACATCAAAGGGGGAGGGAGAAATACAAAATCAACCACCCAGATGGACGATGGTCGGTGCTAACAACACCCTCTAGAAGAAAATGTATCCTGCTGTTTTACCTTAACCTTGATCCATTAATAAATACTACACATACCTTCACTAATAGTAAAACTGTAGGGAAAAACACCCTCTCAGAAATCTCAGCATAGAATTGGATCTGGGCCATAATTCAACTCGAATGGAGGAGAACTGCAAATTATCAAAGATAAGAATGTGACACAGAGATGGAGAGAGGTATATTTGCTACGCACACCACACGGAAATGTGATGTTCAATGTCTTAATATCATTCTCAAATACTAACAATGACAAAAAAATCTGGCAATCAACTTTCACACACTTTCCTAAACGCACTTATGTGGCAACCAACACAGCCACACATTAAAAAATGAGTGTGGTTGTGTGCGTGGTTGTGATGGGTGTCACATAAGTGGATTTATGAAAGTGTCAAAATTGAGGATACAAGTAGTATTGCTCAAAAAATATAAGGAAGTGCTTCCAATTACTCATGAAAGAAACACTACGGAGTGCTGAATTCTTGGTCAACCCCAAAACGGATACATGATTTTGAGTTTCTTTAAGAAGGAAGCTCAGTATCTTAGCATATTACTGTAGTGGATACTAACCAAAATCAAAACAAGTTACGATATTGTGGGAGCTCAGTATCTTAGCAAATTACTGTAGTGGATACTAACCAAAATCAAAACAAGTTATGCTATAGTGGCTACACAATAATATTTATCGACTTAGCCCCGCAAATCAAGACAGCTAATGCAACTATGCAGTAAGCTTCTTTAGACTGTGAAAGTCATCGCATAATTTAACAATAACACCAATGGTATAAGAATTTGAAAACTACTGAATAATGCATACGTTCAACAAAATAAAAGAGGGATGATCACGATAATGAGACCTGACCAATATTGCGCATCCATGAATTTGAGAAATCAACTGTGGAAGACAGCAAAAAAATTTACGATAAATTCCTCAAAGGCATAACTTACCTTTGCTTAACTTTAATATTTCCGGTGCCAATTTGCATTGGTATGCCCATGATGATGCTTTCGCTAACCCCCTCAATTTTATCCACCCTCCCATTGACAGAAGCATTGAATAGGTGATCTGCGGTCTTTTCAAAAGAAGCAAGCATCAGGACACTATCCTTCATTTTCTGTACACCGTGTCTTGTTATTCCCAAAACTTCACCCTGCAATAGATTGCGCCTTTAATGAGCGAATCGGCAGATTATTTGTTGAAAAGTTAACATACCAGTAAATCATTAACAAAATAGAAAGCACATCGAAGGGAGTCAACCAGCGGATCACTGAGTTCAAAAAATAAATATTGTATTGTCTGGAGAATATCACTCCAATTAGTGCGTGAACAATGTGGAGTGGCCCCGAGCATTCACAAGCTATTATTTGTGAAAGAGCTTGGTTTAAGATTTCAAGAGCATAAAGTAGAAAAGATAAAAATGGCATTGGATCTCGGGAGGCTCTATTTTTCATAGTTATATCTTGATCCAACCTACAAGCTTCCTAATTTTTCATCTGGGTCAAAAGAGCCGCTTTGTAAGTAAATATATACTACACAGAATAAATAACAGGATCCTCCCCCACGGCAACCGCAACCTCACCGCCCGAAACAGAACAGCAGAAGAATCATACAGGTAAATACGAAAGCAGCAGTGAGCTTCAGTGTTGATGAAAATGGCACTACAAGGTACATGAAATCAGTATGTGAAATAACCTTAAATGTCATCAAATCTGCGAGAAGCATCATGTGTCGTATGTCTATAGTCATGCCATGGCTCGACATAGTATACTGTATCTCGCCAATAATTTGCTTTCTAGCAGCTTCAATCCCAAGTGTCTGCTGCACCTCTAGGATGTGATTACTCTTCGTTTTGGAAGCATCAACCCCTTCAATTCCCAACACAGATAGAAACCCAGTCCTGTACGAACGCATTATGACATACCAAATGAGCTTGCGGAAATTAACGAACAGACCTTTGGTCCAGAACATTATAATCCTAATGTGATGCTATAAGAAGAATGGAATCTGATCAATCCCAGATATATAAATGTTATTTAATATTCATGAAGTTAAGGGAAAGCCTTGACCAAAAATCTAGTATAAGTTTTCTGCTGTACGTGAAACTCACAAGATGCATTCTCAAAAAGTTAAGCAGTGAATTTCATAATCTGTACAGATAAATTATCAATAATGTTTCTCACTTTTGAATTATTGCTTTATGATAAATTTTCTTATTTTAAATCCAGATTCCATAGAACAGAACTTAAATTTCATAATTGTAACTTCTATCTCGTAACCTGTCATATAAACATGGATGAGATAATGAAAAATCAAGGTGTGTGAAAGGCTGGAAAGTGGATGCTAGATTTGAAAAAAAACAGCAAGTATTATGGAATACAAAAATAGTAGGATCTGTAAACACAAGTGCAGCAGGAAGTACATATTCCTTTTTATGATGTTAAACTCACCCCTCCACGAGTAATTTCATCCTTTTGTTATGACTCGGATCTTTTTCCTTTGCTTCATTCACTATTATAGCACGTTCAACGGACTTGATACCCTGCCATGTAGAAGACCGTCAGATTACTGTATGGATAAAGACAATAATGCCCAACAAGTAGGAATTTGTTCAAGATCATAAGAACGGGGAATCTAACTTCACTATCAGTTTTCACCTTCACGACTACTTTGGAGAGCTTGTTTTTGAGCTCATGGAGATCAAATTGAAGTTTACTTTTGTCAGACTGTGGGATAACTTCCAGTTTCCTGGGGCTCAAAATCTTAATATGCTGCATCAAAACCCAATAGTACCATCAATGAGCAACAATGTATCAAACAGCTAAAAATAAAATGCCAGTAGAAACAATAAAACAAACGTGAAAGGAGGTTGGGCATATCACACCTCCTCCTTTAGCTTCATTCGTGGAGTTTGTAGAATTGATTCTTTCACATTATATGCATCCACAGATAGTTGTGCACCTTCTATTCTTTTCATGTCAAGTGTTATAAATATGGATGCCGACCTTGATGATCGTGAACTCTTTATACTCTTGGCTACCTAGAGAGAAAAGAGAGGGATAAGTCAAATGATCACGAGACTACATTCCAATGCAAGAAGAACATTCAAGAATTTGTACTTGTAGGAGGAACTCAATGGGAAATGGTACTGAAAACAGAAAGAGAAATGCTACATGTACTTAAATTTTTATACAAAATTAAGTACATGTAGCAAAACGACATAACTTTGTTAAAAAAATACACTTAATGACTCAAAACGACGTCGTTTCACTACATGTACTTAATTTTGTACATGTAGCATTTCACAAACAGAAAGCTGTCAAAGAAACCTGCACAAAGTTAAGCTATAAAGAAATCAAAACACTAGAAAAATAGGCTGTCAGCTTTGGAAAAAATGGGTATTACCTGCTCCAATAGAGTTTTCTCTATACGCCCCTTAACTATTTTGGCCATTATGTCATTGTTATTACAGTCGAGTTCTGTAGTGATAATAGGTGTGTTGATCCTCTTTGCAGCATTGATTATTTCTTTTATGCGTGGAACTCCCAGAGTAACGTCTATTATCCATTCAGTGAAAACATACTGGTAACACATAATTGAAATGAAGGAAATTAAGATGGGAGCACTGGGAGAAAAGGATACTCATGCTTGCAACCCCAGCAAAGTGGAAAGTTTTTAACGTCATCTGAGTTCCAGGCTCTCCAATACTGTGAGCTCCAATTGCACCTATGGCAGTGCCTGCTTCAATTTTCTTCGACTGGTAACGAGAGATGCAGGTCTCCAAGAAGACCTAAAACAATAACCAAGCATATAAAAAAAAGGTGCTAGCTGAAGTTTTCAACCATAGACAAAACAAAATGAAGCATAACAGCTTGAATCCACAAAAGGTCTATCATCACGGACACGAATAAAGATCAGCATCAATAAGTACTCTGAAACTCAATAAAACATTTTTAATTCATCATGAACATTCATTATGCTGGATACGGTTTGCTTAACATAAATAACATTCCTCACAATGGTCGTCTTAACTGGCTGAAACAAAAACAAAGTGCATTTTTCTTCAGCAGTGTCCCTCAGACATGAAGTGCATCAACTAACATTAAGAATAAACATCCAAGCACCTCAGCAATGATTCCCTAGGCTATCTAACGGGATACCTCAATGCAAACTTAGGAAGAAAATAGTAGCAATACAAAGTGCTTTTTAGCCTTTTTGATTTGAATCAGATATTATGGAAACTTAAGATAAAAGCATCTGAGCATGTGCAGCATGCAGCATGTGCAGATGTTTGAAAAAAGAAGCACCATAATCACTGAGAAAAAGATAAGAAAATAAACAAAACAAGCTCCGGTACAACTTGACAGAAACTGTCACCAATAAATAAGGGGATTATTCAAGCCTTATAGGCACTTCTTCAAAATGCATCTATTTTTCTTGATATGTCCTAGTCATTATAATATGTCTAATATTGTCATAATGAAAAAAGTTGGGTCTAAACTCGATTACTAATGTGTTCTGAGCATATTCAAAATAAATATGAAAACCTCCAAGTGCCGACAAGCAATGACCATGAAAAGAAATTACCGTAAGTTGTTGCCTTGTAGTCCCACAAATATTTGACGCAACATTTGATAGATAACTTTGATCATCAGGAGAAAAATTCCCTGCATTCTCCAGGAGCATTGTCTTGGGATATATTTTCTTAATGTAGTTCAGTAACAATCCCTCAAAAGTCTCTGATTTCTCTATTGATTGCACATCTGACAGAGAGGGAATATCCTCTGAGCACCCCACTTTAGATATTGTGGATCTTAAGAGCCTTTCCTCAATTATTTTGCGGACTATTTTATCAACTTCGTCCTCGCTTAAACTTCTCTGCCCCATTGCAGGACAGGTTGCCTGAAAAATATTACGAAACAGGGATAAAGAAGAGTCATTTATATAGCGCTAATAAATCCCTAAGTAAAGGAAAAAATGATGTAACCTTGGTCTTCATAAATAATCTTTCAAAGTTCAAAGGAAGTCCACTTTTTTCTTCCATCTGTGCAGGATCCATACCATCGCCTCCGTACAGAAATTGCACAATGCAAGCACTAGCATTTCTTACTGTATTATCGTACTGAACAGACAGGTCTTCAAGAGCTTTCATAAGCCTACGGGACATATAGCCAGTGTCAGCAGTTTTAACCTGCAACCAAGAAAAGAATCTCAAAATTCCTTCAACCAGTGGTCTTTGGTTGTACGGATGTTCAAGTCCCCGTAAGTCCAGGATCCCAATAAAAGGTTTCTAGAGATCAGAAAACACCAGCGCTAGAAACTTTCTAATGCTCATTAAATGGAATATATTTCTGTGGCACGAAATATGTATCAGTTGGCAAAGAAAAAAAATTCTGTCGCATGAGAACTTTAACACGAAATATGTATCAATTGGCAAAGAAAAAAGGATAGGACAAGAAACATAAAAGCATCAATCTTCAAAAAAATATGGTTCTGGAACAATGCATGTCTTCAATTATATGAATAGACACCACTGGTTAAAGACACAAATGTGACACCAAAAATAGATCATACTAATTCATCTCGGTCTAATCCATTTAGCAGACAGAACCTTGCTTAGATCCTGTGTTAGATGAATACCTTGTCTAAACACTAAAGCTATTACAGAGAAGCTTCCTTTAAATATTCGGATTACTTCTGCATTGACCATATGATTTTTCTTTCGTGCATGGTGAACAGGTGTCCACAAAAAAGTAGCCAAACAATTAAATGAACCCCAAGATTGCCTAGCTGCTGAGAATGGTAAAAGCAGGAATTCAAGATAACACTTTAATTCAACTCGTAGTCTAGAAAATAAAGAAGATTTGCACGTACTGCTGTATCCACGAGGCCTTCCCTTCCACCCATTGTGTGGAAAAAGAATTCAGTGGGAGATAAGCCAGTATAAAAAGAATTCTGAACAAACCCTTTCGCCTGAAATCAGAAAAAAATAGATGACATTTAGAATGCGGGGAATATCTAACTAAATGGGATACCTAAAAATAAATTAATCACATATTTACAACTGTTCGAATTATTATCAGTAAAAAGATCAAATGATTTTGACCTGAACTATTGGTATCTCAAGAAATTCAAATCGATGTAAAGCACAATGACAGTGAGGAGTAAACAAGGAGAGGAATTAACACCACTCCCTTGCCGCCACATGTAAGTTAAGTGTTAAAGCTGGACACGAAGAATCAATACATTTAAAGGATGTGAATAATAAGTGAAGATCTGACTTAAAGTAGCTACGTCTGATTAGAGACAAATGCCTGATCTTAGAGTATTCAAGCGCATTTGCCTTTTCTTTTATATCATGCCTAGAAGATACCCATCAGTTTGCACGGAGCGAGCTTCCTTCCTCTCCACAATTACAACAGACATGCAAGGTTTTAACATCAGTCATAACTTCAGCGGTGCTTACATGGCTAATGTCCAGGGTCCAAGGAGTTCATGTAGCTAGAATCTTTTCAAAGACCTCAAGGCATGCAGATTACAGAACTTATTTCGGCTGATTACTAATAATGTTTCCCCTAGAATTGGGTTCACTAACTAACCCAACTTTAAATCGGCATCCCTCTATCTCAAAGAATTATGCATATAGAATGTTTTTTTTTTTTGCAAGGCAAAGTAGCACTCAACTTGGAGTAACAATCTGATCCAACAAGACAACAAATAATATTAAATAATCATCATTTGGAACTCTATACTGAAGAGTAAATAAAAAAGTAACAGATTAACCTAAAAATATTAAGCATTAAAAATATAATATAAAACAAAAAACAAGTGCTACATACATCTGGGTCCCTTGCACCTATTTTAAAATGAGGTAACGTTCGATCGATAAATCCATTTGGAGCTCTACGCCCTCCAACAGATTGTTGACCGACGCACGCAATCATTTGGCAGATATTGATAGGAGATCCTTTTGAACCACATTGTGACATAATTAAGGGGCTATTCCTCCAATGTAAATTCTTCATGCAGACCTGTCAGAAGATTAGTTCAGAGTTAAGATATTCAGTACAAATACGTTTGATAAAAATAAAAGAAGACATTTGAAATTGAAATATTTCAAGTTTTATATTAGAGAACAGTTTGCGTATAACATTGAGAAAAGCAAAGTTCAATGGAAATGGACGGAAGAGACGATTGGACGAACATATTAAGTCTGCAGAAGAGATGGAGAACAACAAATTAAAAATAATAATATTTATTTAAAAATAATATATATATGGGAATATGTTCAATGCCCACACAAATAAACACCCATTTTAAGTTTCGGCCACTAGCATCAGCCGTTATCGGAATTGGTCACACTGACGGACAACTTATACATAGAAGATCAAAAGTCTTTCGGTGTTGTTCCGCCGACTTCATTGCCGGTAATTTCTTTATAGGGCTTTGGTCTTTTGTGTATAAGCTTTCCATTGATGTGATCAATCTCGGCAATAGGCGATGGCATTGGCCGAAAATGGAGACATGAATTCATTTGTTTGTTCATTTATATGTGCATGAAACTTCCAATATACATAATATTTAAAAAAATACCTAGAAGATCATGACCAGACTCACTATCAAATACAGTTGTCATTTTTTATGCTTTCCATCATTTACATTGCAATTCATTTGAGAATTAACTATAGCCATAAAAATGAATACGTGCTTTGCTGTATTACACATTAGGGCATTTAGCAGGAAAAAATGAATAAAACCAACAGCCAACTACAACAAACAAATGACATTAGACTCATTTGATCGCAATCTTGCTAAGGGAATAGCCATATATGCACATATATTCGCCTCCCCACAGGCCACAAGCCAATAAGTTGAGGGTTTGATGCACTAATGGGGTAAATAGGGAACTGTCATTGATCCATATTTAAACGAATTATCTGTGTATTCAAAAACGAACAACTATTTCTTGAATTATAGACTCATTGTGGTGTGCTTCTATACTTTCTAGAAACCATTCAGCTATGAAGAACGTTTATAAACTTGAAGAAGATGTGGAATCTTACATTTGCGGCAGTTTCTCTGATGTTATTTAAAGTCCCAGTAATCTTGGCTTCAAGAGTCTCAGCTTTATTGCAACCTGGTAAAAGGTCCAGCTTTCCGCACTGGTAGCTCTCAATGAAGTCAGAACAATGACCATACTCTTTTTCCATAGTCAGTTTTTTCTCCTTGTTCAACACATCCCCTGGTTGAACATCGTTGATTCCAATTGAGAATCCATGGTTTCCTATCCACCGAGCACTTGAACAACCAAAAAGGAACCAATTAGGTTTGCTGACTAGCTGGTTTTAATTTCGCGAGCACAACAAGACTTCCACACTTTAGTAAACAGTTACAGGGTACATCCAGATAGTGAGTATGATTAGTTATTAATTCTTTATTATGTCAGTATTTTCCCAGCAGATCGGGTGAAGATCCTGCATGCAACTTTTTTTTATAGATCTTGCAACTCTTTGCTTGAGAATTGTATATGTTTCTGCACCGAAGTTCTGGTAGGTTTAGCAGAGGTTATAATAGGCCTATGAGATTTTAGTTGAAGATATGGGCATTCATAGACTCAACTAAAGGGACCATGCAACAGATAAGTTGTCGATACAGCTCATTCTCAATTAATCAAACGTCCTTTGGCATGATTGAAAACACAGACTTTCTCATCAATACCAAAGTTTAACGTAGTAAAATGCTAGGCATAAAAGAGCAGGAACAAAGGTATATGAAACGACAATAAACAAATAAATATTAACAAGTTTGAATGTCAGCCATATATATTTTCGAAAAACAGAAACCATGGGTCAGTTTGCACATGAAACACTAACACAAGTAATAAAACCGGCCAACAGCTATAATTAAAAAGAAAATATGTTTCGAGCCTACTGGAGTTATTCTTGATTGTAGAGCTGAAAGGAAAATTTGCATATGTCGAATCTAGCTTCATAATCCTAAACAGTGAGGCTACTTACATAACTGATAGGCTTGTGTAGTGTGTACATTAAAATGGTTGATTAAATAAAATTAAATACAGTGTAATGATTTCACCTTAGCTTAGCCAAGCGATTCATGCAAGCGGCAGCAGAATGTGGATTGTAATCTCTGAGGAGAACAGAGTAAAGACCATCCTTACTCCCATTTCCTGTAGCACATTAGAGGAACTAGTAGATGCAGTTGGGATATAAATTGCTTCTTCACGTGCCAACATGTGTCTTTCCAAAAATATAAAAATCACACGCCAACAGGGAATCAATGACCAGATAGAACTCAGAATGCATGAATAAACTATATCAATAATCCCTTATTCCAGTACAATCAATCATATATATGCAGTAGTACATATGACACTAAAGCATAACATGTAAGCCCGAAGGCCACTCAACACCTTAAACTTCCAAATTGATTGCCAATAATGTAAATGCAACAAAAACTTGGAAGATAAGACTAGACAAATTGGGAAAAAAATGGAAGGATGCTGACCTAATGTAGCCTTTCCAAGTTGGCCGCATATTAACTCACTGTTACGGATATAAACAAATCCATCTCTTGGGCACATTGTCTCTTTGGACTTCACATAATTCTTTTCAGCAACCGTAAGATTCAAATACACTCTCCTTTTCGCATGGGGCCGCAATAGTATGCTAAACAATTGTTTACCCGTCCATAACTCCATCGGCTGTCAAAGAAAGAAATTAGCAATAAGATCAATCACAAACACCAAAGAGCATGAGATGAGGGGAAATATGAAAAGAAAGTGAGACAAGTAAAAGCATAATCAATCAGTAACACAATGTTGCAACTATTCGAACTGAACTGTCCAAGATATCTTATATTTGCAAACTGAAGATTGCAACTATTCAAAAACTTTCTCAGTGGAGAAGAGTTCAAAGAAATAACCTGTACCACACTTCCGTAAGAAGTACCATATGGTCTTTTTACAATTACTCTTAACTAATTTGTATTATAACCGGTCTCTAAATACCAGTGTTACCGTACAGGGCTATAGACTGAACAAACTGAAGCAAAATAATGGACATTCACATGCGTGTACATATATATTAACCAGACTACACAACTCTCCTCCAATGGAACGATATCAACCATTCTTCCTACATAAAGAACAACTTATTTCTCTCAAGAACCCATGTTGAAGCAACAATCCATTGAATCACACATTTTAACACATGATTACTGGCCAGGAGGCGAGTAATTTTGGTTAGTGACAATCAACCCCTTCTTCGACCATATCTATCACTCCAAGCGCCAGACAACAGCAAAAGTAATGGCCAATGATTACAGATTCAAATTGATCTTTACTTTGCCAACTGTTTTAGCAAGGGACTTGATATCAATTGATTCTGTAAGTAAATAGAAATATTACCTGCAAAAAGGAATAAAAAGCAAAACGAAAAAACATCTTCATGTGGACTGAAAACCACTTATCTTAAAGAGGACAAATCAACAAGACATACACATATATGAGAGGATTAGACGGCAAATCAAGTTTATGGTCGAAGCAAACGTACCCCAAAGACCAATAAAAGGACCACATAACAAAATAAAGATGAGCTAAATGCAGATACGCCAAAAAATAATGAAGAAAAGGCAAAGCAACAATCCAAAATTAGGGAATAGCAATAAACAATAACATCAGTGCAGCAAATTATCATATTCCAAAACCTCACCTTGACTAATGCAGGTGTTGGGAAGTCGATCGGATCCATAGCATCGCCCATGACTGAACATATAAGGGAAAAAGTAGACCGATCATAAAAGGTATCTTTTCTTGTTATGAGATAGGACGAAGTTAAAAAATCTTGTGTTGAAGCAACCAAAATTTCTCCATTCTTGGGTGTGCATAAATTATTTTGCACCTGCAGCAGTTCAACCAATATAATATGATGGTGAGAGATAGAACATAAAAAAAGAACTGCATATGTGGAACCAAAAAAATATATTGATCGTCAAGCCCGCAAATTCATATGGACTCAGTTTCTTTTTGATGAAACGCACATAGACATACTTGACCACTGAGGATCTGTCAGAAAAAAAAATAGATGCAATAGAATGAGGAGAACATGCTAGGCAGTCGAAATAGAATGATTGAACAAATTTCTGAAGCATTGATATTCCTCGAGGTATAATAAGAGAAGTATTCTTACTCATCAAAATATATAGACAGAAGCATGTGAAAATTCTATCATTCATTACAGATGGAGGAACATAGTCTCTAGATGTACTGGGGGCCGTTTAGTAGCAAGGATGAGTTGGATATAGGTTTTTATCATTTTGGGATATAGTGAAATTTCGAAATCACATGTTCATTAACGGGGATAATTTCATGTAAGGATTTCAAAATTTTAGGTGAATTTACTAATAAATTCAAATATTAGGTGTCCTTTATTTTTGATATTAAAATTATAAATTTCAAATAAAATACAAATAAATTAGATATTACTATTTTTGTCAATTCTCTATCCAAATTCAGGATATTCGAATCCGAGACCCGGCAGATATCAGATATTTATTCGAGTTCGTATAGAAAGACATATACCCGAAAAAATTCAGGTGCGAGTTCGGGTATAGAGTTTCAATATACCCAAAATTGATAATAAAATAAAATAAAAGTTCAATTTCAGGTATCGGAGCATTCAAAACCTGATAATCTAATAAAAACTGAGAAAAAATTTATATTGCAAAAAAAACTGAAAAAAATATTGTTCGCAATTATTTTTCGGATTTTTGGTCAGTATCCGAAATCAAAATTTAATATTTTTATAATTTTTAAGAGAGACATTAATAATTTCGACAAAAAATTCAAATGATCTCACTATATTCCACCCTTCTAAATATGAAATAATTTTCCACATTTTCTCATTTGACAAGGAAAAATATTTACATCATTTTTACATCCAATTTTAATTTCGGCTATTGATATCTCCTGTTGGCGGAATGGATTACGCCGATAGAAAGTCTATGCATGGGACACCAAAAAACTTATGATCCAATGGGGTTGTGGCAACTTCATTACCGGAAATTTCTAAAACTAACAAGAAACTACTTAACCTTAAGGGATAAAGTTTTGCTTTTAATTTTCTATGCATATGTTTTCTATCGGTGAGATCAATTTCGACATTGAGTAGTGTCAATAGCCCGAATTAAAATGAATGTAAAAATGATGTCATTTGATCCTTCTAAAAATGTAAAAACTGTGCCATGTTCCATACTATTTTAGAATATATGGAAGTTTGTTCTCCTTGTCTACAGAAAAAAGGAATAGCACTAGCATTTGAATATAGAGAAGATACCTACAGCAGTACAAAATCTTCAAGATTAAAGGAAGGTGAGAAAACTCAACATGATAAGACATCAAACATCGAAATAAAAAATTATAGATAATCCAGTGAACGAACAAATTTGATCGTGAAAAATAAATAGATATTAAGAGTTAAGACAAATATGCTATACCCCCATTAACATAAGAGCCTCGGTACGCGCCTCTTCTGTTTGTGGTACATGCATATTCATCTCATCACCATCAAAATCAGCATTGTAGGGGTTGCAAACAGACTCATTGAATCTCAGTGTGCGCCAAGGCATTATCCTTGCCTGAAGACAATAATCACAAAATGATGAAAACAATATGTTCTACTGATTTTTCATTGGATAAGCATGACGTTCTACTGATTATTAAATGAAATTGTAAAGTAGCAGAAAGTCCTTAATGATGATTTTTACATGCGACTAGTCTTAACACAGACATACAACCAGTAACTTAGTATATACTATATTTTGTAGTTACCCGGTGAGACATGATTGACATTCGGTGCAAACTTGGTTGTCTGTTAAATAAAATAATATCTCCATCTTCAAGATGACGATGCACAATGTAACCATACTTCAACTCTTCTGCATGGCGCTTGCGGGAAGAAAACAATAATGATCTGCCAGATGGCAAGTGAAGTAAAGTTAATGCCTGCATACAGTCCAAGAGAAATTGCACATGATAATAACAATCATAAATCGAAATAACATAAAAATGGTAAAACAACAGATATTAAATTTAATCTTACATCTCAGTACCATCAGGGTACTTTATAAATTTTGCACCTGGGTACTTGTTAGGGCCATTACGAACGCACTGCCGCAACTTCTCTATATTGTGATGTGAAACACGCTCAGGAAAAGTTAAAATCTTTGCCATCAGGATAGGGACAGCAACCTGTCCAATGAGGAAAAACAACCAAAGGATAAAAGATACATGGGAGACAATGTATGGCAGCTAGAATTTGACGGAATGTGTAAAACAGCCAAACCTCAGTAATTTTTAAATTTGGGTCAGGAGATATTACAGTCCTCCCAGTATACTCCACACGCTTTCCTGACAAATTTCCACGAAACCTTCCCTGCTTTCCTTTGAGACGTTGAACAAAACCACTTAATGGTTTGTCATTGCTCATAGAAAATGGTATTCGGACTTCACTATTGATGTATTGGGCGACCTGGATTTGCAACTCGTCCCAGCTAACCTAGCCCAATTTACAGACAGCACAATGTAATAATATGCAGTTATATATATATATCGTAAACTAGATTTACCAACTCTGATAAATCTAAAGTGCATAGCATGCTAATTTGGTGGGTCAACCCAACAGGTAAATCGCAGGAATTTAAGTCAACAGCAGATAGTAATCATGCACAGGAAAGAACTTATGAAAAACAATACACTTAGAACACAATAATTATAATAGCTGAAGAAGCTTTTACCAAAAAAAAGAGAAAGATCAAAGAAATATCCAATCATTTTATAGGCAATTTTTAGACTTCAGGATTATCAAATCTTTGCAGCACATTTGGCTCCCAGAAAGTCAAGTAAATTCTGCAACTAAGTGATCAGATTCTAGATATTTATCTAACTAGTTCCTCATGCTTGAAAGATATAAAAATAATTGAAAATGAAATGAAACACAAATCAATGAGCAACATACTTTCAAGACCATCTCAGAACATATGACACTCTGCAGTAATATTTATTAAAGAAGAAAGAACCAGATGTGGCATCATACCAGGCCTTTGTTCTGAGGCCTTTCCAACATGTCATAGCAAAGACTAGCATTGGCAGCAATGATTTTTTTTAGCCTCTCTGTTATGTCATTCTCATTGCTGCACCAGAAGACAACGTTATTGGAGCCAATCCTAAAAGAGGAAAGACAAACGAGGGAATACAAGGAGACAATACATAAAACTATATTTTCCATAACAAGGGAGGGGAGATGCCTATAGTCCTCTCCCTTCCATCACTTGGTTCTAGCTGATTCGTCTACTATAAGCTAAAGAGAGCACAAAAAAAAGTAGTCCAGAAAAATCAAATTATTGAACTTCTATTTCATTCATTACAGCTATATAAGAACCAGTATTGCGTCCTCAGGTTGATCCAAAATACAGGTCAGGATGAACTTCATGTTCCTAACTTCAATTATGCAAATGGACCTCCAATAGGATTAGTACAGTCTTCCATAGTCCATACTAATTAATTATATAAGTGGAGACCTGGACAAGACTACTAACTATTCATATACACTAATTTAAGTCAATTCAAATATTTAACTCCTCTAGCTTGTCTGTATTTTTCAATTAAGAGTCACTGTCATAATATTAATATTTCTAGTTCAGTAGATGTAATTGTAATAAGATCATGCCATTGCGACAGGAAAAGGATATGCCCAATTACCCATCTATTCTATTAAGGCAGCAGCTTTCAAGAAGTTATATGAAGGCAATAAGACAGAGTAAGTGAAATGAATGTGGCAGTAGTATATTAGGAAATGTTCTCCTGCAAAGAGATTAGTAGCATATGATGCCTTTTACATGACATTCAAAATTATTTGCTATAAACCGGTAACGCTGATTCTTTACAAGGGCTTCACGAACAGCAGATTAAATATCAGCACAGCATATTTAGCTAGACCTCAGCCCTTCGATAATTTAGCACATGGAAAATCATCAAACATCCAAGAAAATCATGATGCATCTCCATGCCAAAATTTATTAATTTTTTTCATAGATATGAGCGCAATCAGCCATTCATACGAAGTTAAAAAGCCTCCATAAAAACAAGCAGGATTGAGTATAGAGAAACGATTCATATACCTCCTTGATCCACCATCCACAAACACTGACGGCCGAATTGCAGTTGGTGGCACCAGAATATTAGTTACAATTAGATTCTCAGGCCTACCATATATATATAGTAACTCACAATCCTGTCGACCAAAACAAATGAGTTAGAACGAAACATAAAGACAAGCAGAATAACATACTATAAAGCGGATGAGACCATAAGCTTATAAACAAAGGAGCAACTCAAAATGGGTTATCAAAATTCTACTAAAATCAACAAGAACAAAATTCTATTAATCAACAAGAAATTAATTAATTAGTTCAGTACCTCATCCGACATATTTGTAAGTAGGTTGTAGACTAATTTAGGATCAAGAGGCCGAGAAAGTCTGGTGTTTCCTCTTAACTCCATATGGGGAAGTGCCGATCGGTATTCTTCCATATTACTGTCGTCAGCTTTCATCTCCCATTCATGGTCAATCTTCAAAGAAGCCCTTTTAACCATGCCTATGATAAACATAAAACTTGAAGCCTTGCCATCAAGAGAAAGAATAAATGCTTAGAAGGTAGATTCAACTGTTAGTGCTTCAGCAGTATCCCCAATTCATTACAGCCAATGATAGTGGTTAATTATGGATCCAAGAAATTAGGATATCACTAGTCTTTAGTCGACGTTTATATTTATGACAGCACAAGATTGCGGTCAGTTTAATGAATTAGACGGGGAATCAAAAAAAAATTAAATGATTAGATGCATTCAATGTTCATTTCTACGAAGTTAGTACTCTAACCATTGATATGTCCGCATCTCCGGCACTTTACAGCTCTACGAGTTCCAATCTTAGCGTTACATTTCTTAACAACCCTTTTCATTAAGTCAGTCTTTCTCAAAGGCTCAATTTTTGGATTCCTCATCTTCTTCAGAAACTCTTGGCGCTCACCCTCCTCAAGAAGTAGCCGTGAGCAATTCTGTCAATAATGCAAGAAAAAAAATTCAGATAGTGAATCTCCAGCAACCAGAATCAAAACATTAGACAAATAACATCTTTTGCCATTCATATTAACAAGAACTGGGAAAGAAAGGCATGATGTCACCCGAGGAGAACAAGATAAATAGGAACGCACTTTAAAGGAAAAAATGATTACTAAACCAGAAGAATAACAAAAAACAGAGGAAACAAAACTATCATAGATGACACGAAGAAAAAATACATATACGCTTGGATATGACCTTCACATGACCATGAGCACCAACATGTAAAATGACAAAAACAAAGACTGAAAGCAGATGCTTCTTGGAACAACATTCTTCTCAGGGGTTAAGAGATTCAGCTTACTCACTATGGAAAATATATGATTATAAATAAACCAAACAATACAGAGAATAAGCAAGATGAATATGATTTGTATAATTAACAATTTGCTGAAACTCATGTAAGAGTCCCGATTTTTTTATTTCTTTTGGCTAGCAAAACAAAAATTTACCAATGATTCAACATTTCCAGGAAAAAGTAACTATTTTAACTAAACAAGAGAGAGAAAATGAACAATGTTTCCAGTATATCACAGACCAAAAAAGAACTGCTTTAAATTTCATACCTTGCAAATACACTTCAATACATCCACTATGGTACTTAAATATCCAACATTATATGCAGGAAGAGCTAGAGCCAAGTATCCACAATGCCCTGGACATTCTCGAAAATTCCCGTGACAAGTTTTGCAAGAACCATGCTTGTTTGGTGGCCCCTGAAATAAAGCAAGTGAGAAGGAAGGTAATTAATGCAAGGCAGGTAAAGCTTTTATTTGCAACTCAATGTAAAGCTGACCATCATGTCAAATTAGATTGCAAAGCACATTAAAACTGCAGTATGATTCATCATTTTGACCTAAATTTAGACAGTACAGATGGAAATGATGCATTTTGAACTACGGAACTCATATAGATCAAAAAGAATTTGATTGAAAATAATACAGAAATTTCAAATCGGCCACGCTAAAGATCCTGATTCTCATTTCACCTATAAAGTTGGCCATACAGAAGGAAAAAGAAATGTAAAATAGCAAAATTTATACACAAGAGAACCTCTTAATATCTCGTAGGGATGACGATGGAATAGTTAGTAGTTAGAGAGTTGGAAGCTTTAACGAACATATACAGAAACTAGATGCTTTCATGAATGTCATGAATCTGAATGAGGTGAGAAATGGAAGATTTCAGCATTTTAATGATTCACGTGCATAATATCTGTTAAGATGCCCATTTAGTATTTCAAACAAAAAACGATGATTTTAAAGGTCAAAAGCTAGAGTCTCACCATATGGGCGTCTAACAAACCATTACTGACAGGCTTTTTACTCTCATCATAGTACCTCCCTTGATAAACTTCAACTTCAGCAGTCTTTAGCACTTCAGTGCCGGATATCGTAGAAAATTGAATGCTCTGTCTGCAAAAGTACGGCAAGTAAAACTTGGCAGTCATATATTCTATAATATACAACAACATCAACACATTTCACTATATTTCGAATTATACTACTCGCATAATTCCAGAACTTAAACCCTGGATTCCCAACGGTTTGAAACATTACTCATGTAACTATATTCTCCTTCATAAAATCATTAACATAAAGACTCACATCCGTAGAGGACCAAGGTTTTGAATGTATGGCTGCTTGGTGAACTGCATGGCTGGTTCCGTTTTCCACATCGTCTATTTCAAACGGTGTATGCCAAAAAGGATGGACGCTCCAGAACGGCCAGAATGCAAACGGAATTGCCACTTCCGTCAGTGGCCCTACTGGACTCTGTATCAATGGGCTGAGAAATCCGCGTGAAGCAAAAAAAATAAAAATTTGATAGAAGTAAAAGATATACAAACTAACAAGTCGACAAATTTAAGAAAAATATGCCATCAAAACTCATTTTTGAGGCACAGCCCTCGAGTTTTTGGAACCTACTAAACTACCTGAAATCGAAGAATTGCGGGAAGCATAACAGGATTACCTGAAACCTAAGAATCGTTCGACTAGTTTGTGGATTCTTGTCGTTAGGAAATCACTGGGTTAAAGAGAAAAGTCAAAAAACCGGACTAGGTTGAAGAAAACGAGAATGCTAGAGTATTCTTTTTCGGAAGAGGGGAGATGCAGTTCGTGTCGGCTTAGGATTGGACTGTGGGCAGCCTGTGCAAAAGTGTTAACACTGGGTAGGCCTCCCACACGAATCTCGCGTTACGTTTGCATAATTTGTGCTGCTTTTCTCGCACGCCCCTTAACCTTTTTCATATTTAGTACTCACCCTTTTCTGGATACCATATTTTTTTTAAATGTCATTCTGGATATCATTACCATGCACCAATCTTCTGAAGAGCTGTACAAATTCGCACCGCTCTCTAGAACAAAGATGATGATTAATATCCTTAATTAAGGTGATTAAAGCTCACAACATTATGAAAGACCGGTTGATTTTATCACCATGCTACCAGAGAACGGTAAATTCTATATTATAAAATTCTAATTTAATAATTTTATAATATAGATTATATATTCATGTATATTAAAATACACAAATTATACCAAAAAATATAAATAACACAATCGTTTCGAAATACTTCTGAATCAAAATATGTAATGTGCTACCATGGAAATAATCAAGGGGAACATCCATATCCAAGTCTAAATCATATGTGGGTGCAATGATAGACATGCTTAGATTTATGGTGGGGGTGTTGCGTAAGAAGTGCTCGCACCGGTAGTCGAATAAAAATCAACTACACCAAACTACTGGGACGGACTATGTACGCCATCAGGTGGTTGAGTGCTCGTTTGTGTCCACGGATACTCTGGCTGAGATGCAGAGTTTAATGGAGCCAATAACCTACGCCGGAGATCGTCTGCCACCTGCTGGGATGTAGCTCGAATTGAGGTGTAAGTATGGCATGTTTGTAGCATTGAGTCCATACGCTGCAACTCCAATAAAATATGAAAATATTTATGAAAAGTTAAATAAAATATATAATGAAATACAGTAATTTGAATTTACCGTCACGGCAAGAAAAGAGTATTGATCATATGGCGCTCTAATCTGCGGCACGGGAAATACGAGATTTTAGAATAGTCGTTTGTACTGATCATATCATTCCGCATATGATGGCTCCCAAGTCCCAACCATAGTCGTAATGACGGATCCCCACTAACATAACGGAGGCGATCTCTCCACATCT
>JAOYMZ010000032.1:214590-238784 GCA_025802335.1 Pinguicula primuliflora | reverse complement strand
TCTGTTCGCGAACAGTCTTAACGAGCTCGAGCTTGTTCGCGAGCCCTTAACGAGCCGCTCGCAAGCTTTAATATAATTATATTATATTATTTAATTTATATATATATATTTAAAAAATAAAAAAATCAAAAAAAATAATAAAAAGCTCGTGAGCTCGGCTCGTGAGCGTGTTCGCGAACATGCTCGTGAGCTCGGCTCGTGAACACCGAGTTCGGCTCGTTAAACTTGCGAGCCGAGCTAAAGCTCGCGAGCCGAGCTTGAGCTCGGCTCGTTTACAGTCTAAATGATTCCCATGAATACAAAGTGAATGTGGCCGGCAGGATCGGTGTGCAGTATTGGCCCCACGGACCTGCAGCGTCGGTCCCCAAAGCGTGCAGCATCGGTCGCAGGGGCACCCAACGTCGGCCCCAGGATCACGCGACGCACAACATCAGCCCTAGGGTCATGCCCGACGTCAATTGGCAATGCCGGAAGTCCAAGGACCCTATAATAATTTGTTTACCCGTCAAAGATCCACTTTGTATTTGTATCCAAATAAGTCAAATCATGACAGCAGTGGAATTGCCCTCTGCTGGATCTAAAACATCCCGCGGTCCTCGCTTTAGGTGCAAGGTCGCAAATTCCCGTCCATGATATTTTCCTCCTTTTCTGCACTTCGGACATCTGTAGCGGCCAAACCCGCGACCGCCGGAGCACCTTGCAGCCGCTGCGAGCTAGCCATAAACGTGTTGTTATTATTCCAATCGCAGACCAGCAACTGCGTGCTGTTATTGTTGTCTGCCTCGGTTGGCAATAGCGGCATCAGCATCCGCCGTCAGCAGTTTTTTTTTTGTTGAAGGTGATTACAATTTACCTTCGGTTACTGGATCGCGACGTTAATTTCTGTGGAGGATTCGGATTCTTCCCGTTCAATATATTGAATCTCTGTTCAAATTTTACCATATTATTATATTCACATTTATTTTACTGTAGATTACTGAAAGTGATTTCCTTGTTGAATTAGTTGGACTTTTTGAAAATGAAGGCAGCAGTTCGACTTTATCATGAATATGATTCAGAATGAGTGCCCGTGATTCAAAGTAACTTTATTTGTTGCGGTCTAATTAGTTGACTTCAGGATTTCATTAGTCCGTAGTGTTAATTGTCTTATTTTAATATTCATACCTGGTAAGTAAAGGATCGAAAAACTTCAATTCTGAAATAGAGGTTCATCACTGTGATCCCAGCGGACTATTCTGATTTTATTCTCTTTTTCTTTGTTGTTAACGTTATCACATATTTCGGAGTATGGTTAGGGGAAATGGATTTAGTTCCAGTAATATGGACTAAGTTCTAGTCTATTAGTTACTAATACTGAAACTGGCATTTCTAGTTATTGAGTATTATAGGTTAAATTGATACCCAAATGTTTTTGGTTGGATTGATTATCCCCAATCGATTGAGTGTCGTGTCAACTTGATGAAAGGGGAATGATTTCAGTATCCATTGAACAGACCCAATGTGATCCACTTGGAGTCTGAAAACGTTCGATTTATCCCAACCACCTTTTTTCCTTTTTGAAGAACAAGTGATCCTTATGATTTGTAACTATGGTGTATACATGTGTAAAGTTTCACCGGTCGGTTGAGTGGTTGGCATTGCTATTGGTGGTCTTGCTTCAGATTCATATGATTATCTTATTTTGAGAAGATTCCACAAGTATCGTTTTTCTAACAAAGAAAATTTTAACAGGGAATATATATGAAGCTCACAACTGACAAGAGCATATAAATACACGTACATTTTGAAGTATTGATTGGTGTTGAGGAAACTGTTGTGCGTACAATGCGATTATTTCCAATTTCGTCCAGCTCAGATAGCTCACCTGAGGAGCAGAACAAAGAGAAAAGTCTTTCCATGCTGTACCTAAATGTCTATGATCTTACTCCTATAAACAACTATCTTTATTGGTTCGGCCTTGGAATCTATCATTCTGGTATTGAAGGTACGATAAACTGAACAGTGAACACCTTTTAGTATATTGCCACTATTTCTGCTGCTTTGCTGATGATAAACTGAAGTTTCCTAAATTCAGTCTATTCTCTTTTCAAGAGCATGCCACGTGATTTTTCAGTTTCAAGCATAGTTATCAGTAGTTTCCTATCATATTTATTTCCTTTGCTTAGTTTTTTTCCTAATCTCATCATTATATTATGATAGATTTGAGTTATGTAATTCTTGATGTCCTGGCTTCTGTATCCTTATTGATGATACTTCAGGATATTAAATCTCTTTCTACCACTCTGCAATTTAACTATGTGATGTACGCTTTTAGAGGTAATGCCAATGGGCTGATTGCGAGAGGTTTTAATGACTCTTTATATCCGCCCTTGGGAAGACCAACTGCTTTTCTCTTGGGGAAAGAATTGTTAGTCCCATTTCAACTTAATTTGTTAAGTGTAGAGCTTTCCCATTTCAGGTTGCTTTGATTCTGTTTCATCGTGGATTTTTTGGGTGCAATTTGAGTTGTTTTGCCATTGCCATAGATGGTCATGGGAATCTTCATATCCATGATACCTCAAACATATTTGTTACGTAACGCTCAGTGTACTAGTTCAGACTTTATTAATTCTCTTATGAATCCTTTAATCTGTTTGTTACCGGTGTCCCATCTTTTGGTTGAAACCTGGTATTGCATCATGATATAGGTCTGAGTACCCCTTAAAAATGTATTATATCGCTAGATCCTGATACTAAGCTGTCCTATCTTCTTGAATGACTGCTATCATATCTTAGTGCTCTCTGTTGCAAAATTGCTGGATATGATACATCCGTAACTATTAATTCATGTAAAATACTTTTACTGTTTATTTATCTTCCTGTGTTTGTTATGTGAATATATGATTATTTGTACGGTGTATTAATTGTTTGGAAGACAGGCTGAAAACTTCAGATGATTTGATATTCCCATTACTATTGAATATGTTTCTGCTAAACCAGGGCGGCCACATAGCATGTTTGAGTTTCTCAACAGCTGATTTGGCCTCCACCGTCCAGGTGAAAGAGCTTCTTGAGAATGTTGGTGAGGGGTTCCATGATGATGTCTTAATTTTGGATAAAACGACAATAGTATCCTGTTAGGCCCAAATGGGATGTGGGGTTAAGGCCTCAATTTAGAAGAGAACCTAGGATCTTCTCATTCTCAAAGGAAGTCCACGGGCTCATTTGGAAGAACCCACGACCTCCAACTATCTATAAACTAGAATAAACCATTTCAAGCTTCCCTTTGATGACTCTTCAAATAGAGAGTTACTATGAAGCATCTCTACTCTTCCAACTACTATAATTAAAGTCATAAATTAAAATATGAAGCTCAATACACGTAAAAGGTTGTCTAGTACAAGATCCCCTTGATATGGTTCAGAGTCTTTTCAAATTCCATGACATTACAGACCCGTTGAAGTTCAAGCTCGCCCTTGAGTTTGATGTTTCAGCACCAGCAGGTTACTCGACATCATTTCCTGTGATGTTCTTGTGTTTTTTTGTGACAACCACCTTATTCCAGATGAAATTCTCTCCCGGAGGGATTTTTCAGTAGACAGCCCTCTTTGCCCCCTGAGTTTTCTCAGGCACCATCCCTGAAACCTTGGGTTTGTAGATAGTGGCTTTGTTTTTGCACTGGTGATGATCGCAAAAAATCTTTCTCGCCATTTTTTTGCACCTGGAATGTGCTTTTTGCTTCTTGGAATGGCACTCTCTCCATCGGCAGTAGCCATCTTGTGAGCTTGGACTCGGACTCGGACTCGAGGTTTTGATGCATTGCAATATTTTTTTCCCGCAATGCTTTCTGTTGGCCAGGAGTGTTGCTGCCTGCAGTTTTCTTTTGGCCAGGAGTGTTGCTGCCTGCAGTTTTCTTTTGGCCAGGAGTGTTGGGGCAGGTTTAACCGCTTCCAGCCCCTTCTTCAAGGACTTTTTGGCCTCTTCCAGGACTAAACTTGGATGCATCCCTTCCAACATGGCCATAAGTTGATCGTTCACTCTATTTTTGTTTTCCTAGAAAGAGTCCTATATTCTGACAGCGAGTGTTAAGAACCTGAGACCTATATGGTGATGGAATGTTGGATTAAGGCTCAATTTAAAAGAGAACCGACGTTCTTTGAGAGTATGAAACCTTCAGGCTTATTGAGAGAACCCGTGACCTACACTATCTATGAACTTAAATAAACTATTTTATTCAACTTCAAGCTCCCATTTCTTGTCTCAGATGACTCTTCTTAAAGAGTCACAATGAAGCATATCTTCCCTTCCAACAACTACAATTAACGACATTTTTTTTGGTAGGTATACAATTAGCGACATTAATTAAATAACATAACTCAATAAACTTAAGAGCACACTTAAAGATTGTCTAGTCCAAGTGTCCCTTGATATGGTTTACAGTCTTTTCATATGGCTAGGATATTCTTGGACAGGTCCATGATATTCAGATTCTACTTTCCCCCTTCTCTTATTGATCTTATCATCTATCTAAATGTTTTTAACCCATATCACTACTTTGTTTTTGGTAATAGTTCATGGCATGGAGTATGGTTTTGGCGCTCATGAATACTCATCGAGTGGGGTGTTTGAGGTTGAACCAAGAAGCTGCCCAGGCTTTATCTTCAGGCGCTCTGTTCTTTTAGGAAACATAGACATGTCCCGTTCGGAATTTAGGTCATTTATGGAACACCTATCCAACGAGTATCATGGAGATACATATCATTTGATTTCTAAAAATTGCAATCATTTCACCAATGAAGTTTGTCAACGTCTAACAGGAAAATCAATACCAGGATGGGTGAATCGGTTGGCTCGATTAGGTAATAAAGTTACATAATTTTTTGGAATGTGTTGGTCTGTGCTGCTATTCAGGCAATAATATTTCTCATGCATTATTTGGCTAATGGCTCATGCTCGCACATTATTAATCCATTTCAGATGTTTTTGGTAATTTTAAACCTTGTATGGTGCATGCTAAGCGAAAATGTGGCATTTTGTATTGTATTGGATTCCATTTTATTTTTATTTTTATTTGTTATTGTTGCAAATTAACCCTGATGTTCTGTTAGTGTGTTATAAATTCAGGTTCCTTCTGTAATTGCCTTCTGCCTGAAAGTATCCAGGCTACATCAGTCCGACATCTTTCTGACAATGAAATGTATCCAGGCAAGCATTTTGCATTAACTCTATGACCTCTATGTGATCTTTTATGTAACATCAACATCATATTCTGATTTTCTTATCCTTGTTATGTGTCAAGTTATCTGCTCTGATACCTGATATGGCCTAATCTCATCTAATATCTTTTGAAGCTCTGAGTTCATTTTTCTTAAAAGGATGCGGGATTGAGAGATAAATATGAACCCATAGGCATCTTTTGTTGTTGGTTTTTTACTTTTATCACTTCATCAATTGACATTTCTTGTGGGTTTAATCCACTTTCGATTATTGGGCCCATAATGTCTGGTAGTGTTTTCTGTCTGCTACGGTCCTCCAATATGGTGAAATCAGAAATGAACTTTTTTTTCCTTTTTTAAAAGAGGATCAATAGTGGGTCTCCACTTACCCCTCATGACTCGAACCCTCAACCTATTGGTCAAAGGTTAACCATCTTACCAACTAAGCTGCACTTCGTTGTCTAGAAATGAACTTGTTTGCTTCAGTTGTTCCAGAATTATTTTTCTGCATAACTCGCCCCCCTTTTTTTTCGGCATACCAGAAGACGGAAGCGACTCTGGTTCGTCTGCATCGCGGGAGAGTGAAGTGGAGGATTTGAACCATCATCTTCTCATCACGCCAAACAGTGATGTGGCTTTTTTGCAAGACAAGCCCGTGAGGCTAGCAAAGGATGTCCTTTAACTCATTGATTTGCCTATTACTATTAGTAGTGTGGTGGTTCGTGTTTGTACTAGCTACCTGTAAATCTCTCGTTGTTTAGAATATCAACAATGCAAATGTTGTCTTGAGTGCCTCTTATTCTTAATGCCACATTCTTCTCGTTTGGTGCACAAGAGGCTTGTTCATCCCTCAATGCACCGTTTGAATCTTTTTAAACACCCATATTTGAAACTTTGAAAATTTTCCCTCTTCGTATCTCTGTTCTTTCTTAACCATTAAGGCGTGAGCTGCTTTAAAATGTGAAAGACAGCCATTCAAAAAAGTTTAAAAGGGAATGTTAGCTGGACTTTTTTATTAAAGGGTATTTGAGAATTCGATAATACACTTTTTTTTATAATGTATGGAACTCGGTAGTCTGCAAATTATGGTAAAGGTACACCACATTTGATTAGATATATGTGACATGCTTATTGAGGAGAATTGAACGCATAATATTTGAATGCAATTGTTACTCTTAAAATTACTATGTAAACTCTTTTTAACCCGTAGTCCACTATAGAACTAGTTTTAAATCCCAACTACATCTGATTGGGCCAAAATCCATATCAATTTGCATGTAGTATGGTGGTTTGGTTAATCACACTTGATAAGATACATGTGACATATTTATTGAGTAGAATTGAACCCATAATATTTAAATACAATTATTAATTTTAAAATCACTAGATCAATTGTTTTTGACCGATAGTCATACTTTTTAAAGCCTTACTCTTTTTTTTTTAATAGGTAAAGCACTACTCTATTAGTCTCGAGTCAGCTAATTAACTCATTAAAGTTGACTTGGCAGGAAGACCAGCACACAGGAAATATCTATTGATCAATCTTAGTGGATCTCGGCTCACTCTGGGTCTTAACAATTAAGATGTACTTTGTTACTTATAAAAAAAAAATTAAGATGTACTTTGTTGTTTATCTCTCTTTTCTTGTGAGCAAAGTCCAATTAACTATCAACCATCTCCTCTCCAAGTCCTTGCTGCCCTCTTTTGATCTCTTCTCTTAAACTCCATCCTTCCACAAACAAGTCCTCGTTGATTCTATTCTTCTTCTTCTTCTTCTCGATGGATGCTTACATGCTGCTACTAAAGATCTCATTCTCTGCTTTTCTACTCGCTACACCTTCTTCAGGCAATAGCTGCACACCAGCTAAGTGCAGTGATCTCTCCCCTGAGATACGGTTCCCGTTTCGAATCCATGGAGTTCACCCGCATCGATGCGGCTTCCCTGGTTTTGATGTCTTCTGCAGAGACAACACAACAATGATCCACTTTCCCTCTTATGGTGATCTTGTCGTTAAGTCCATCTTGTATGATGTTAGAAGACTGAGCCTCCTGGATCCCAGAAACTGTGTACATGAAGTTTTCTTGAACCTAAATCTCTCCCACACACCCTTCAGTTATGACTATGTAGTCCAACGGTATAACTATATCAACTGCTCAGCTCAACTATTGGGTTCTTTCAAACAAGTCCCCTGCCTCAGCAGTACCAACAATCATGTCTATGTTCTTGAGTCACATTCTTCTGTCCCTGTTTCTTGCACCATCCTAAAAACTACTGACACCCCTTTTTCGTATAGTCCTTATCTGTCCGATGATCACTTTGGCCTCGGATTCACATGGAAGCCGATTCGCATAAACACGAAAGGTTCAACAAGCTTCACGGATGGATTGTATGAAGGTAAAATGCTGATGAACTCTTAGAAACCATTAAATGATAATTTAAATATCATGTTTGAGACAACAGTTTGAAACATGATATTTTGGAGAAAATTTTCATACATTTTGGATCGACGATAACTTTGAACTATATGAACATGGTGTAAATGGCATCCAATTTGAGATTTGGTAGATCACAAGTTGTTTGAAGGAACTTGAGTACTTGACCACCATGGACTATAATTTTGTTTTGTCAGTTGTGTACCCGGTATCGATCACCATGGCACTCCTTGTCCTGTTGGCAATGGCGATTTCCGAATACTTGTCACAAGATGATGAGGGATTAGAAGAAAACAATGGAAGAGAAGTTTGTTTATGTGAACAACTACTGCCAGAAAGTGGAGATTACGAAGCTCTCAACACGTATCCACTGGATTTCCCACCAGAGTAGTGTAATGCTTCTTCAGGCTGTTCGCTGTCATGAAATTTTCATGTCAGTTGTTGAAAATAATTTCCTGATTCTTGTCGGTGAACTTATGTGAATTAGAGTAGGGACAATGTGTGAGTGTGACAATGACTATTATTACTTGGGTACTAAATTTGTAACACATTGTTAGTGGATTGTTTTTTTGGTAATTCAATTGTATTCCATAAACAGAAAGTTATTTAAATCGCTCTCACAACATCCACCTCTACATAATATGCTAACTTTACACATCGTTAGAAAGCTTATACATAGGGGATCATATGTTCAAGTTTTGGTGATATTCCGACGACGTTATCACCGTTTAATGGAGGGTTCACATTTCCCCTAGGGTTAAGTAGCCCTAAATAGGGTTTTAGAAATTTCCGGCGACGAAGTCGCCGGAACTGGACCAAAACTTGAACATATAATCTCCTATGTATAAGCTTTCTAACGATGTGATCAATTCTGTCAACGGACGATCCTAGTGGCCGGAATAGAAAAGTGATGTATAAAGTTATGTACAATGAACCTGTCCCATTATGTATATGTATATGTTGGGACGGCTTTGGATATTAATTTTTGGAGTGGACAGTTTTTTTCTTTCGGGTGGATAATTTTTTCGTAAGACAATCCGTTTTCGAAATTAATCACACTATTGGAAAGCTTATGCATTGTAGATGAAAATCCCCATACTTTGGTCGGGTTTTCGGCGACTTCGTTGTCGGAAATTTTTAAAACCCAATCTAGGAAGGGGAAAATGTGAAACTAAATTAAATGGTGATAAAGTCGTCGGAATCGTGTCGGAATATGGAGATTTTCATCTACATGTATAAGCTTTCCAATGGTGCGATCAATTTCAAAAATGAATGGTGCTACGAAAAAATTATCCAACCGAAGGGAAAACTGTCCACCCAAATGGTCCATTCGAAGCATTCTGTATATATATATATTTACATTGTGACTTTATGTCATCTACCTTCTATACATACAAATGGTTCTCTACACCAATCTATCAAAGACAGCACAAGTCCAATTTTGTTGTGTGCTCTTAGCTGCAGCCAGGCTTTAAGTTGTATTTCCTCCAAATCATTTGTCGAGTTATCATGCACTTGTCCGAAGATTGCTTCTTCCAGATTCTCCACACAGTTAGCTGCCATATCAACTTCTAGAAATCATTCATCCAAGGATGTTGCGGCAATCCCTGAGGTTGTTCAGTTAATTGAACAATCATCGCCACCATTACCATGGATACATTCATCCATCCGAAGCAGGCTTCCCAGATTTTTCTTGACTTAGCACAAGAGAGGAAGAGGTGATCTGCCGATTCAGGGGTCAATTGGCAGAGCGGGCACTAATTCGAGGTGAGCTGAATCCCTCTTTTTCCAAATTATCTCGTGTAGGGATTTTGTTCTGGATTAGATTCCAACAAAAAGTCGAGATTTTTGTTGGTATCAGCTTATTCCACACTTTCCCTGCTTTAGCTATCGGTTGGGCCGCTTGATATTCGTCCCTCATGAGGGTGGTGTATATTTCAGCAGTTCTGTATTGTTCACCTTCTACTGATGTGAAGTTGTGAACTGATATTTCTACCCTCTCACAATTAAGGCAACTTTTTTGGGGGACTTTGACATGGCCCTTTTTGCAATTTGACACATGCCGTTTTTTAGGTCCTCTAATTTGCACCGAAAATCTGTAAAGCGGTGAGTTTATATACCGCAATTCAAAATTTCCGTCTTCATTGATGAGTTAAATATACATAAAGAGTATTCATATATAAAAAAAGACGAAAAGTGGTAGTCAGCTAACAACACCAAGTCTTTCTCTAGAATTTACTCTCGGTTCTCTCTAGCAATTCATCGCACCGATTATCTGACCTTCACTCTCATCCTTTATGGAGGATGAGGATATGTTTAATCCAGACCACTTTCCACCGCTTCATCCAGATCACGCAAACAAAAAGGTGAAAAACTCTGAGGACACTAGCAACTCCTCAAGTAAAATCGACCTAGCTGCTTTTGGTTCTCAGGCAACACCACCGGCTGCCCCATCGCTAATTTTTGGAGCTCCCCTAACATGAGGGCCTCCTTCTTACAAGTCCCTTGTATCCTCTCGAACGGAAATCAAGATCACCGATGAGGATGTGATTCACGGACACAATGATAAGGGACCAACCGTCTGCTTCAAAGAGAACATCCAAGCTCAGATTGCCTCAAACATGGCTAACACTATCATCATTCGTCCCTTCGGGAAATACGCCATGGGCTACCAAGCTCTGCTATCTCGACTTAGAATGATTTGGCGCCCAAAAGGAGATTTCAAGCTAATCGATATAGCTGATGGTTTTTACTAAGTTCGGTTCTCTGATGAAAAGGACTACCATAAAACTCTTCTAGAGGGACCACACATTCTAGGGAGCCGACCCTTACGTGTATTCCCCTAGCGCAGAGACTTCGACACAAAAGTAATACATGTAGATTCGGTAGCTACGTGGATCCGCTTCCCAGGTCTTCCGATTCATTACTATCACAAAGACTCCTTGATCTCGATCTCAAAACCAGTGGGATCCTTCATGAACGTTGATGATCATACGTTATCGGAAGAACGCAGCCTCTTTGCTCACAGTGCAATCTATTTAGGTCTGCAACACCCACTAACTCTCTCTGTTACAGTGGATGGAAAACCATATCCGGTGCAGTATGAAGACCTTACTGAGATTTGTTTCTCATGTGCAAGATATGGCCACTGGGAAAATTCTTGTCCCTTTGCGGCACCGGAAAACTCATCGGAGGTCGGTTCTCTAGTAACGGAAACGTGTTTGGCAAAAAGACAAACAGGTGACCCCACATACTTCGTTGACAGTCATCAAATTGTCAATCAAATATCAGAGCCAGTTGGCAGAGCCCCCAGCGGCACTGTAGTTGCATCAAATCAACTAATTAATGTTCCTCACATCTCTGCTTCATCACGTGCTAACTCTGTGTCTGTTGTCTTTCAGGATATGGCCAACAATAATCAAGGCAGTCACATACCACTGATCAACGACATCACCAAACCCGGAGTTTGGTTGAAAGCCCCCCAAGTCCTGGAAATCCCAATTAACAGACAACAATGCATCATCTTCCTATGGCCCAAACCCATTGGCCTATGGCCGCTTTTCAGCCCTAGGTGCACAGGCGGAGGATAAAATCAATGCCAGCCCAAATCCATTGGCATCCAAAGGCCCAATACCCCATAAAAGCCTGAACAAATCACAAGAGTCTAATAATGCAAAAGGAAAATGCAAATTGGGCCTACAGGGACGGCCCAAAGGAACCAAAATCAACGAGCAGCGCCTTCAGCCCAAGGAATTTATCTATGCCCTGAAAATGAATGATCTGTTTCCCAGTGATCTAATACCCAAGACTTCTACCCATGGGATTCAAACCAAGTACTTCCGGATTTCTCCAAGTCTGATAAGACTATTCCATCATCGGCCGCATCTCCTAACCACACTGCTGTAAGGATTCTGCACCCTCTACTGACAAAAGATTCCACACAGAGTCAAGTCATGGAACAACGTCCAGATCCGATCTTAAGTAGAATCTTCCCACAGGAGTTCATCTGAAAAAGTCAGTTCTTATACAGGGATCGTCTAGTCACACCTCCGGAAATGGGTGGCCGCCAACCCTAACAGTCCCTTCGGATGGTTTAGCTGAAATAAACCATGAATTGGGTGGTTTAAATGTCCTCATGGATACAGATACTGACCCAGTGGCGGTCATAGAAAATTCTGAAACCACAGGAGAAGATATCATGGTTGAGGGAGAAGACCTCACATCCACATTAACCTCTGGCTCAGTTGTACTCTGAGTATTTTTCTGTGTGGCTGCAAACCTAAAACGTTTAAATGGCGCATCAAATTATTTCTTGGAATGCACAAGAAATGAAGAATGCAACTACGGTATCCACCTTGCGAGATATGATTAAGGTGCACAAACCTGCTATGATTTTCATTCTAGAACCTCAGATAAGCGGAGCTACAGTTGACTCCATTATCAGAAGTCTGGGATATGGTTTTGAACATTCATTCAAAGTTGAGGCTTGTGGATTCTCTGGCGGCATATGGGCTATCTGGAGGGACTCAGTTACCATTGAAATTCTATCTTCTGACTGGCAATACATTCACATGTAAGTACGGCTCGGTCACAGACCTATTCTCAACATCACGTCAGTGTATGGAAGCCCCAATCCGATCATCCGTCGCACTCTATGGCCAAAACTTTCTGCTATAGCGGACTCAGTGATGCTCCCCTGGCTCATCCTCGGGGACTTATGCCTTTCTCAACTCGGACGATAAATTGAATGGGAGACCTTCTAATGGATCAAATCAATTCAGAATCTGGACTAGTGTGGCTGAGGTGGAACCTCTGGACTTCTTAGGATCAAGATTCACCTAGGTGCGGGGCCTCTGTCAGAACGAACGATCTCGAACACGTAACAAACACATAAATGAGTCGAACATGAACGAATGCAAACCATCCCATTCGCGAGCTTGTTCGCAAATTGTTCGTAAACAGTTCGGGAACCTTAACAAACAGAGCTCAAATACGATGCTTTGTTCATTAAGCTTAACAAACAAGCTCGGTTCGTTCGTTAAACTTAACAAATAGAGCTTGAACATGGTCTGTTCGTTCGAGCTTGGTTCGTTTATAGCCCTACACCCATCCCCTTATCTCATGAATATTGAAACACAAATCAGAGGGGATCTTGAGACCATCCTGATGGAGGAGGAAATGCTAATGAGGCAGAATAGAAGGAGCTCTTGGATACTCCAGGGGGATAGGAACACAAGAATCTTTCATGTCAGATTCAAATCTTGTCGGAAAATATCTAGAGCTAAATGGTTACAACTGGAGGATGGATCCTGGAGCTCAGAAAAATTCACAATTCTTCGTTATGTAACCCATAGTTTCAAACATATTTTCGGAGATGCTATGGAGGATTCATCAGGATCCTATGAACTGTACTTCATTCGGGGACTCTTTCCCTCGCTGACTCGTTTGCAGATCCTGCTATTAAACCAAGAGATCCTTACCTCCGAGATTAAAGCAGCACTTTTCAGCATGGATCCTGATAAAGCATCGGGTCCAAGTGTTTCTCTAGCAGATTTTTTCAATCTAACTGGGATATGATTTCTGGCCAACTTGTTTCTTTTATTTTGCAGGTCTTTGAATCAGGAATAGTCCCCCGAGAATTCAACAATGGAATGATATCGTTGGTCCCCAAAATCACAAATCCAAAGCATCTAGATCACTATCACCCTATCACTTTGATCAACATCTGTGTCAAGCTTATTTTGAAGATCATTGCGAACAGACTATTTTCCTTTGCTTATGCCGGTAAATTAGTCCAGCTTCATGCAGGGACAGAACATTTCAGACAACATAGTTGTGGCTCAGTAGCCTTTACATTCAATGAGAACATCAAAGAGGAAGACCGGATATATGACAATAAAAATAGACCTTGCGAAGGCCTTCGACAAGTTGGAATGGCCATTTATCCGGGATACTCTGGATGACATTGGCCTACCTCCATCAATCAAAATGGTTATCCTATCATTGCTTGAAACCAGCTCCACACAAATCTGCTGGGAAGGCTTACGATGCCCTTTATTTCATCCAATAAGGGGAGTGCGACAAGGAGATCCCATCTCTCAATATCTTTCGTGTTATGCATGGAGAAGCTTACCCAAACGATTAACCATTCCACCAGAAATGGACTTTGGAAGTCCCTCACCTTCGGTAGATCTAAATTCCCTTTATCCCACCTCCTTTTTGCTGATGATTTGATACTTTTTACAGAATGCTCAGGGGCTCAAGTAAGGATTGTGGGAGACGTTCTACCCAGATTCTTGATCACTTCAGGACAAACAATGAATGCTTATAAATTAGTGTTATGGACGTCCCCATCAGTCTCGCTAGCACAGTCTATGGAAGTGGAGGAAATTCTGGCATAAGGAAGGTAGAAGACTTGGGTATGTACTCGGGCGTCCCTTTGATTCACAGAAGAATCTCCTCCTCAACATACGAATCCCAACTGGTGAAGTTGAAAGATCGTACGAGTAGGTGGAGCAACCAGCACATCTCTCTGGCCGGTAGACTGGTACTCAGCAAATCAATTCTTTCAGCCATGCCCACCTACACGATGCAGACTACAATTCTCCTAGTTAGTACTTGTGGCAAAATTGACAAGACAATCCGCTCATTCCTATGGGGAGGGGAGGGTTCTTAGCGAAAACCTTCCTTACTAAGCTGGGATGAATGCTGCAAGGCAAAGAATAGAGGTGGTATGGGTTTGAAGAAATGCAGGGATATTAACAAAGCGATTATTTGTAAACTAGCTTGGCTACTGGTTTCTGCGAATATGGAGAATGAGTGGGAATTATGGATTCGGATTTTTGAAGTTAAATATGGCTTCCCGGGCCATAACATACTTTATCAATCAACACCAGCTGGAGGATCACGTCTCTGGCGATCAATCAAAGCTCTTCTGGGAATTATCAGAGAAGGGTGCATTTGGGCGATAGGAGACGGATTGCAGGCTCGCTTCTGGACAGATACTTGGGGAACTATTACTCATTCTTTAGCCCATCACTCCCTACATCCACTTTCACAGGAGGACCTCACCATCTTTGTAGCAGATCTGGTAACACAAGAAGGTGTTTGGGACATGGACAGACTGAATCTCTGCCTTCCATCGGACCTTATAAACATCATTATGGCCATAGTTCCCCCCTTAAACGATGGTGGCCCGGACTCTCTTTTTTGGTGTCTAACACCTTCAGGGAAGTTCACTACAAACTCTGTCTATGAACTTTTTCCCTCCCCTAATTTAAACCCAATCAACAAGTTCTCAGATTTATTGTAGTTGCTACCGGTGCACGAAAATGTAAGAACTTTCTTATGGAAAATAGCCAGGAGCTACATCTGGACTAATGCAGAACGTCACCGGAGGAGGATCTCCGCTTCCACCGCCTGTGCCTTCTGTGGAGAAACTGAGACGACACTACATATGCTGAGGAGTTGCATTCGCAGCAGAGAGATCTGGCAATCCATCGGAACAACAACTTCAGCCATCTTCTGGACAACGGACTCTCTGCGGGAATGGCTCTCTGAGAATCTACAACCCTCTTTGGGAATGCAGGCCTTGTTCTCAATTGCCTGCTGGCAGATTTGGTTAACAAGAAACGAGGCTGTCTTCCAGAACAAGTTCAGCTCAACCTCTTCTATTGTGGCAACAATCAAAGCTCAGGAAAGGGAGAGTCACAAAGCACTTTCTTGCCAGCAACTTAAGCAAGCTACAAGATCACGCGCACTGCATGGACCACCACATCAATCCGGTATTGCTTTAGCTACAACCTCCTCTATGGTAGAATTCCTGTTGTATACGGATGCTTCAGTACAAGGTACCTCTTCTCTTGCCTCCTATGGTGTTGTTCTACGTGATTCCTCATCATCCTGGATTTGTGGTTACTCGGGTTGGTCAGGCGCCTACCCAATTGTAATCGCAGAACTTTGGGCAATCTAGATGGGAATCTGTGAGCTTCAGCGATTGGGACTACAGAATGTTAAGCTATTAATGGACTGTCTGGATGCTCTGAATTTGTTACTACGGCGAGACAACAATTTGGTAGCTGAACCATTGGTCGCTAGAATTCTATGTCAGTTACAGAACTGCAGGGATATTGTTTTCCAACATATTCCAAGATCAGAGAACATATCTGCGGATCTGCTTGCAAAAATGGCCACGAGATACTCTGACTTCACGACCATCAATCACAGATTTGACCCAGCAGAGACACCACAAGGCTTTCGGGAGAAAAGAACGCAAACTTTAATCGGTACTAGGCAAAAGTTTTCTACCGAATCACCAATCACTAGTCATGCTGCAGAAGAATAGCATACTGCGGAAAGGAATATGCCCAATCATCATTTCCTTTTTGACCCTCCATGAGGGATTTTCTGTCGAAACCCTTTTGAACTTATTTTTATCATTTGTATAAAAAAAATGAGTATTTATTTATCACACTCCACTTTTCTCACAAACACCACACTCCTCACTCACATTCTCTCTCGGTTACTCTTAAAGGTGCTTTATGTTATACTGCTCTCTCCTCTCTCATCGCCCTATGATATTGTTGGAATAATGATTTGGAAATGTATTATTCATTCGTGTCCCACATTGATTTGAGAAGATGGGTAGAAAGGGTTTAAATACATTTTCTCATTATTGGGATATGTAAGAATTGTGAGGAGTTGGGCCATGCCACACACCTACGCCACGCCGTTCGGTCTGATCCACATGTGCACGCGCTGGTTCGTCACGGTTGCGCGTGTGCGCGCGCCTGCGGGCCTGGGCCTGGGCCTGGCTACTGCTCCTCTTGAAAAATTTTGGACCATCTTTTTAACTTGCATGAGACGAAATATTTCGTGGGCCAAAACTTGTCATGCGTTTTTTGGATGTTGGGAACCCAACAGATCGTGTTTGAGTGGGATACAAACTCTTGCAATTCTTATCTATAAATATGATTCTGTTTGGGGGTTCTAAACACACACGAGAAATTTGCCTACAAATGAAATATTTTCTTCTCTCTGCGGGTTCGACTTCGAGCAAAGGGTTACAGTGTCTTCTCCAACTTATGGCCATGAGTGCATGTGTTTGAAATTGGCTGTGTGAACCTTCAGGAGCAATCGGCGTTTGATAATCTGCACCACGGTTGTGTTGAAATCGCTTTCAAGACAGTGTGCGCGTCCACGACACAGCTTGAAAAGAAAATTCGCTAAGTCTTTGTTCTTCGATATTTGTAGTATATTACCAACAGATATTCCCCTTCTCTCATCATCTTCTAGTTACTTTCATGAGTATCATCATGAATCTACATCGTATTGATGTGTAGGCGGACATCAAAAACAATGGAATAATAGACAAGCTGGAGAGAGAGGAGATCTTGTCTCACCCTTCTCTTTCTTCGATAAAGATGGCAGTAGTTACATCACCACAGGTACACTATAGATAACTTATTTAAGTAAAGTGAGTTTGTCTCCTTGATTTAAATACTTTGCACTCTACCCCTCTAATTTTTTGTGAATAAAAATAGCAAGATTCATATGTTTTAAGATTTATTATAGCATTTAGCACTTAAGGTTCATAGCATAAGTTTCGCCGCTGTAAAATTAATTTTAAAAAATAAAAGTAGTAAAATTAATAGGGTTTACGGTTTATAAGTTTTATGGTTTATAGAAAATTGTTTTAGATTTTTAAATCGACGAAGACACCGTAATATTTATTTGAAGAAAAAAATCTTGCCATGCTTGTGATTGTGGAATAAAAATACCAGTGTAATTTTGAAAAAAAAAACTCTCCCAGCCACGAAAAACGATGCACCTACTTCCGACCATTATTCCCTCGTCGGAGCTCTCCTACCCCGCTCCAACCAAAGCTTTCTGACATTTTGAGTGGTTGTCTTACATCTCCGGTCTCAATTCTGTCGTTAGGGTAACGCGTGGAGGAAATATTCCGAAACATTTCTGCTTTATCGGCATTGAGTGGCGCAAAAAAGTTTTTTTGGTCCCAATTTAGGCTTCTTAAAGCGAGCAAACGGAGAAAACAACTCCTAGCTCTGAGCGGAGGTACAAGCCAGAAGAAATAACCTGGTATAATCAATCATAAATCCGGCATGTGGCAGCAAAAGCCAAAAATACCAAATGGCATCATCCTCCAAACCTCATCCACCTGAAAAACACTCACACATGGATCCTCAGGGCGAATCACCGGATGCGGATCATACTGTTTTTGCTAACACTATAACTGTGATTGCTACTTGCGCAGGGTTACCAGATGATGATTCCTCACCGGACTTCAAGGATTCCGATAATTCTTGGATTCCGATGGAGAACAGGCAGCACAAACTAAAAACAAAACCTTCTAATGTGCAATAAACGAAGATGCCCCTCTTTATAAAAAAGCTCAGGTCCTGTACTATCTCTTTTTTCATAACCAATTTTCCACCTGATTGGACATATTCAAAGATGTGGTCCTTCTTCAGCAACTACGGTAAAGTGCAAGATATTTATGCTCCTACACGGTTACAAATTCAAGGTAAGAGATATGGATTTGTTAGGTTTGATAACTCGCTGGACTCCATTTCTCTTTTGCAGGCATTAAAGGGTTGCAGAGTAGGTACTTCAATACTCCAAATAAATTTGGCAAGGGTACCTCGGGAGCCAGCACAAGTAAATACTCACACAACTAGAACAATCAATGCAATTCCGTCAAATCCTACCATTGTCCAGGAGAAGTTGGAGACACTGGATTTTTTCCCCGCTCCCGAAGATTGTAAATGGCTGGATAAATGCCTAGTAGGCTTCCTCAGCCCACTTCTCGACTTAGAATCGATGCACATAACTCTGGATCAAAAAGGTTATGAACATTGTATTGTAATTCGACTGGAAGGTGGAAAGATGCTAATTAAACTAGACTCATAAGGGAGGAAGCTACAGATTGTGAATGACGCTGATGTTCAAAATCAGCTATGTATCCATAACTTAAGACCGTGAAAGGTGGTTAACGAGAAATTGGTGTGATCTATTGGCTTAGGATAACAGGCACACCTCTGCATTGTTGGTGTGATCAGTTCTTCACACAGGCAGCTCTAAGATTGGTGAAGTCAACCAGCTAGATGGAAAAACAACAGAAAAATCAGAAATAATGTATGGAAGAGTGCAAGAGCTTATAGATATTAGTATTTCAGTGCAGAAAAATCTGCGAATAAACTTGGAATCCTAGAGTTTTGATATCTACATGGAGGAGGAACACCCTGGTAAACACAGTACTATACATTCAAAGGCTAGTCGCAACTATCAATGGAGACCTATTGCAACAAATTTTGCGGCCCAACTTGGAAAATAGTGTCCTATCTTAAAAACAACATCCAATCAAGGAGGTGCAAAACTAAAAGGTATTCAGATGGGCAATACTGTTACTCAAGTGAAACCTTAGGAGCCACAGACTGCTGCTGTGAATTCAGAGCCCAAAAGTGATTCCGGCCAATGTTCATCAGGGAATACTTTACCGGATAGACAGATACCTGCTCTCATCACAAGCGTGATTTCTAAAAACATTCAACCTATAAAACTTGAACTGAGACCTCTGCAAAATACAGGAACCACACTGTTAGAACCTGCAACTCATACTGATACTCCAGTAGTACCTGAACATGATATATCAACTGATCCGGCTATCCTAGAAATATCAAAGGATATCACAAGTTCTGGATTAGGACATACAACTGTGGAAGCTTTGGGTATGAATTATCATAGAGAGCCATAGTCAAGTAAGGGAATATCATCCACCGAAAAATGCAAGGTTTCCAAAATTAAGCAAACAGGAGGATTTACTGCTCTTCTGGCAAGCCAGCATAATCATATTAGTGAGAACAGTATCAGCAGAGCTCTTACCCATGCCAAAGCTAAGATGGCAGCTAGTTATCCTTCTAAGGGGTGTGAGAAAAAATTCCCAATTTATTTTGATTCACCGAAAACTCCCACACTCAGCCAGGACCCGTTCGATCTACAATTCCTGATTAATCAAACACCAAATACCTTACTTCGCATAAGAAAAGGTATTTATGATCCGGTGAAATCATCTGCTGAGAAACTAAAAGCTCAGACAATCCAGATTCAAAATTCCCTCTTATTAGCTTCAACGCCAGATAGCAGGGAAGCATCAGAAGGTAATATGGAAGCATCAGAAGGTGTAACAAACACAACGGTAGTCCAGGAAGCCTCGTATGAATCAGCAGCTCATGAAACTCAAGTCTACATGCTCGTGACCAGATGGAAGATGAACATACAGCATTGTGGAAGCTGGTGAAAATAATTGGGGTCGCACCACCATGCTCAGATTATACAATGGTTGAGCAGCTGCACCACATAGACTCGTATGCTTTGGCACAATTTGAACAAAGTCAGATACATAATCCAGCAGCAAGGTTAAGTCAAGACTAGTGAGAATAGGTAGCTACAACATCAGAGGTCTGGGAAAGCAAGCAAAGAAAATGGACATCAAGAAACTGACTGTGACGCAGAGATTGAACATGTTGTTAGTCCATGAGACAAAAATGGAGCAACTTTCAGCGATTGAGGGCAATAAGATTTGACCAGATTCAAATTTTGGCTATGTTCATAAAGCTTCTCGAGCACGTGTAGGAGGGATTCTGATTATATGGCAGGAAGATATATTTGAACTCTCAGTTTCAGAAATGGCAGACATTTACATTCACATATATGGGCTGTAGGGGGAACAAAAAATTCCAATGCACATCATAAACGTTTATGCACTTGCTCCAATAACAGAGAAACAAATGCTATGGACAACTATTGAAACTGAGATCGGTAAGGACCCAAATGGAAAATGGCAAGTAGCAGGAGATTTTAATGCAATCAGATCAGTGGATGAAAGAGTTAGCTTGTCCGCACCAAATGCTAGAGAAATGTTTGATTTCCACAATTTTATTCTCAACTCGAACCTGATAGACTTACCCCAATATCAGAAAAGGTTTACATGCTTTATAGGAAGTAGAACTAGTAGCAGTAGAATTGACAGGTTCTTGCTTTCAGCAAGTTGGACTGCCTCATGGCCAAACCTATACCAAATTGCTCAGATCAGAAGCTTATCAGATCATTGCCCAATTGTGATTAGAGAAGAGGATATTAATTGGGGTTCAAAAGCTGTTCATCCTCTAGATTGCTGGAATGATGACCTTTCTTTCAAAATATTTGTCCAACAAGAATGGAGTTGTCTGCAGATCACAAGCACCAAAGGCTATATCCTTCATCACAGGTTGAGAAACATGAGAACAAAGTTGGTCGTCTGGAATAGAGACTCTTTTGGTAACATAGACAAGAGGGTAGAAAAGTTCAAGCTAGTACACCTGTCCTCTGATTTGAAAGCTGAACTAGGAATTTTATCACCTACTGACATTGAAGAGAAAAGAAGTACTTGGATAGCACTGCAGCAAGCTATAAGAGACAAAGAGAAACTCACTTTTCAAAAATCCAAGTAAAAATGGGTTTGGGAAGGCAATGGGAATCATGCCTACTTCCACTCTCGATTATTAATAAATAGAAGACTGAACAGCATCAGGGGCATGGTGATAGGAGGTACTTGGTTGGAAGAAGTTTCAGCTGTTAAGAAAGGGATCACATATCACTTCAGACTGCAATATGAGGAGTCCATTGTTATCAGACCTTTGTTGGTAATCCCTGCAGAAAGAAGAATTTCCTCAACTGACAATACTGATCTCATTAGACAAATATTTGAGGAAGAAATTAAGGAAGTCGTATGGAACTGCTCTCTTAGGAAAGCAGCAAGACCTGATGACTACAACTTCACCTTCATCCAAACACATTGGGATACGGTTAAATAGGAGTTCATATCTTTCATACAGGAATTTCACAACTCTGGCAGGTTGGCAGGAGGTCTAACAACAACTTGGATTGTACTCATGCCGAAGATAAAAAAATCCAACTGCAATGGAACATTACAGACCAATATCTTTGGCAGGCAGTGGATACAAAGTTTTAGCAAAGATACTATCCTCGAGGTCTAAAACAGGTTATTGGGAAAGTGATATCAAAAGAGCAAACAAGGTTTCTGAGAGGGAGGCAAATATTACATGGTATTCTAGTAGACAATGAAGCAATTCATACCTACAAACGCAGCAAAAAAACTCTGTTTTTATTCAAGTTAGATTTCAAAAAAGCCTTTGATATCGTGAATTAAACGTTCATGCAATATATGTTAGAAAAAATAGGATTTGGGGATACATGGAGGAGATGGATGCATCAGTGCGTATCTACTGCTAAGGCTGCAGTTCTTATTAATGGTGCAAGTGCAGGAGAGTTTAGATTGCAACGAGGGTTGAGACAAGGGGATCCTTTATCGCCTCTATTATTTCTACTGATCGTTGAGGGCCTTCATCTAATGCTAGGCCCGCAGTATCAACAGGAATGTTGAAGGGGGCAACTGTTGGAAGGATTGTGGTTTCACACCTTCAATATGCTGATGACACCTTAATTTGGGTGGAAGGATATGCAGAAGGAGCACGATTTCTGAAAGGATTGCTGCAAGTATTCGAGTTGATCTTAGGCCTAGGAGTGAACTTCTCCAATAGTGAACTATTTGACATCAATGTAACAAATGCACACCTGACTGAATATGCAACAATTCTTTGTTGTCAACAAATGCACACCTGACTGAAAATGCACACCTAGGATTACCACTCGGGGACAACCCAAGACGGATAAGGATGTAGGAAGATGTGATCAGACTGATGGAAGGAAAACTCAAAACTTGGGAAAACAAATTCCTAAACTTTGCTGGTAAGTGCACTCTAATAAAATCAGTTTTTACTAACCTATCACTGTATTGCTTGTCTTTGTACGAAGCTCCAACACAGGTGATCAGGCGCCTAACAAGATTAATCACTCTATTCTTATGGCAAGCAAAGGAAAGCAATAACAGACCAATCCATTGGATAAGTTGGCAGCACTTATGTCTCGAAAAGCAAAATGGTCGACTAGGCCTCAAGAACCTGAAGTATATGAACCAGGCTTTGCTGGCAAAGTGAATTTGGCGCTTCAAAAGTGATTCTTGAAGGCCTATGGAGGGAGGTGATTCTTGCAAAGTACTTTCTGGACTCGGACCCTATGACAGAGCTTCAACTGCTCTCCTTACCAGACCACACCTCAAAGACATGGAAAGATATTTGAAACTCAGGAGCAACAAAGAGTTGGTTCAACAACAATGTGGAACTGAAAATTCAATCAGGCAATGAGGCTGGAAATCAAACTGGACTAACAAAGGCACTTTAGCAGTTCTGTTTGGAGATTTATTCAAGCTGGCAGTGGATAAAACAATCATAGTTCGCCAATGCTTAGAAAGCAACAGAATGCTGAATGATGGAAATGAAAATCCAATCAACATGCTCTTAAGTACCATGGTTTTCGGACGACCTCAGAGGTAGTGGGAAATAGATCGTCTCCTTCTTTTAAACTCCTTATTACCCACTGTTGCATTACAAATGAGGTCATGGATATTTGGTTTTGGAAAGAGGAAGCATCAGGTCATATTTCAGTTTCTAATGCGTATTCATTGATTCAGAGATCATGTACTGATATCCCTGCTGCAAAACCCGAGCTTTCAATAGTCTGGGGAAAGTCTGCTCCCTTAAGAGCACAAGCATTCGCCTGGCAGCTTATATGGGACCGAATTTGGTCAACCTGAAGCAGTGCGGAATAGCTATAGAAGTGAATGCATTACGCTATGTTTGGTGCGGGGAGTGATGAGACTCCATGTGGAGCTCATTTTGCCTATCATTTTACACATCTAACACCCACATTATGGACTAAATTGTGTGCATTTGTCCTAAGTCGGAGAAAGAAACCCCAAGATCAGCACTTTGCCGAAATATGTCTCTTTTGATGCATATTGGGACACAATTCAGGTATAATGCAGTCAAGGCATTTGGATGGGCCAAGAAGAATGAATGATGAGTTGATCAAGAGCCACGAGCCAGCTTATAACATGAATATAAGCCCACACAGCAGCAAGAATAAAGTCATCCGTCCCAAAAGCCCAATTCCCCATCCGAGCAACATGATTTCGTGCTAAGTATTTAGGGGGAAAAATGCAGCAAGTTGAGCGCTAAGTAGAGGGCATAAATGTATTTTTCAGTGCAACCATTCCCTTTACGGACAAGGGTTAAGAGCTGAACGGGTTTTGGGAGATTCAACTCCTTCCTCTTCGAGCAAATCCGACGATTAGTGAGCAGATTCCAACAAGTGAAGAGGTAGCTCATCATTTCTGCAACAGGGGAACTCTGATTTCTTGCTTTTCACCCTTATATTATGGCTATGTTCTTGACTATTAATCTATACATTCGAGCTTATACCTCGAGTATGAGCTAACTTTATTCGGCTTGAGAATCGGTTGAGCCTCAACTATGTGACATTGTTAAGTATTCTGCATGTATTTAAGATCCTTGTTTTGTTCTACTTCATTTGAGTATGCTTGAGCTTGTTGTGAATGGGATGTTGAGGGCTCCTTGCATGTTTGATCTC
>JAOYMZ010000032.1:180983-191820 GCA_025802335.1 Pinguicula primuliflora | reverse complement strand
TGAGACTCGAAGATTTCGGGATGATGAAACAAATGAATGAGTTCATCCTTTTATAGGGGAGAAAACGCGTGAAAATATTAGTGTGAACTATTTGTTTAATTCGTCCGCGTTTTTTCTTCCGTCCAATCTTTTCTTCATTCTTCACATGTTTCAATTTGAGCATTTATTGCTCACTCCAATTTTCTTGCCGACACCATCATCGAACTAAGATTTTCCAAGATAGCATGGACAGTGTCAAACTGGCGTGGATGCCTTCCTGGAATTGTTCCACCATGGCGCGACATTGCTGCTGCTCGGCGCGAATCTCATCCAAAGTCGGGCAAGACTCGGCAGAAGATGACGGCGGCATAGCTTTAAAGGCAACTAGCACTCGTGTGGCTGTGATACCACTTTGTCACGATTCCCGGATTGAGGCCGAGCTGTCGCCCCGATTTGCTCCTGCACAATCTCCACTCCCTGCTCGATCTAGTCCTCGACCTCGGAGGAACGAGATTTGTTCTTCTTTCATGCTATGTCTGTGGCTAGAAGAGATGGATAGCCTCTTTCTAGGAGAGAACTGAGATCATGTAAACTAATTGCTCAATGTAAATGAAATAACTTCAATGTTCATCCATAGATCAAGATTACAAAAGAGGACTCTTATATAGCCTGAGTTCTATCTAACGATAATAAAAGCAACAGTTACAACGAAAGGAACAAAAAACGACACGAGTCTTCAATGCCTTCTCTTTTCTTCAATGCATCCTAGGTCTTTGCACTTCTGACACTTTGGCCTTCTTGTATAGACTATCAGGTCTGCAAACGGCGACTTTTTTTTTTTTTTTTGGTAAGTGCAAACGGCGACTTGTTGATGGAAGACTTCATGACAGACTACCACACGCATAGTTCTTAATAGAGCTCAATCCCTTAATTGGACTCCCTCTTGGCCCAATACTCCTGGGATTAACCTGACTCCAATACCAAGTTAAAAAAAAGACTTCCTTCATATTGATTTTAATAAGAGTAACTCACATCTTCCTATTTAAGATAGCTCATACGCAGTGGCGGATCTTGGGAGTCTTACTAGGGAGTGCGCTTCCCACATAATTTTTTTACCCTCTAGTTAGACCCCCTAATATTCGTGACGGGGAGGGGGTACGGGCAGGTGCAGATCCAAGTATAAAAGTTTTTTAGGGGGTGCGCCTACATCCCGCTGCCCCCTACGGGGCCGCCACTGCTCATACGTGAACTTATGCACAGGAGACACGAGCACAAAGAGAAGGAATCTATTTTCAATAGATTCTTATTCGTTTTTATTTTGTTGCGGCTATTCATTGCTTGATGAGATAAACCATTAGCATCTGTTATCATTTTGCAGATTCAAAATCAACCATCGGGAAGCTTTTTTTATTTTTTTAGATAATTAACCATCTGAAAGCTGATGTCTATCTTGGAAGTTGTTCGCCTTTAAGAGAAAGTCGTGCGTATGTGAGAAATACTCATGGTTTAGCCTGTACAATGCAAGAGTACATTCGATGCAATACAATTGTTTGATCGTTGTTTGCATTACTAATTTGCTTTCGAGATAACAGAGCATGCATATGAAACAAATGGAATGGCATAGCAAGATGGTCAGGAAAGGTGTTCAACCAATGTAAAACCCATAAGAAGATCTCCCAACACTAGAAATTTTTTTCTCCTCCCAAATAATATAGTGCAAAATGACACCGAATTTTAATCTGACCATTGAATAAAAATTTAATAATTCGGACCAAACCAAATGACTCATTTAACGGCCAACACCTTGGTTGCATAAACAGTAACCCTTCAAAGTACAAAAACTCAATCCATATCAATTATAACAGTTCAAAAGCAAAATGATAATCTCTGCATGTTTCATTAAATAACTAGCAAAACAGTTGTGTAACCAGCAGAGGAGTGCATGCGCCGAACACTTGAACCTTCAGCCACCTCTGGTTTACTTCTCAGATGAGTTTGGCCCCCTCTTCTTACCAAAGCCAACAACTGCAACAAATAAAAAAAAGCGAAATCGATGTTCAGAGACAACTAAGAAGAACAAGTATCTCGCACCTAATGTATTAAAAACAGCAACGATATATTCTACAACCTGGACAAGCACTATAGCAGTCAGAAAAAGGGCAAACCCAATACTGTTATAGCAAATCAAATCAAAAAGGCCTACATTACAAAGTAGACAGAAGCAAAATCCAGCAAACAATCCCAACTTTGCAATAAAAGAAACTGTCCACGAAGGTAAGAAAAAAGTTAGATATTCTAAGACTAAAAGAACAGCGACTAGAGAATAAAACTTGAATCAACTGCAGATTTATTTTTGGGTAATGAAAGTAGCTAATTCTGATAAGGTATAGTGCAACTTAAAAACTATATGCAACAATAAGGAAATAATTCCTAAAACAAAACTGCTATTGAACCTAAGCCAATTGAATCAGGTCATCCGGGTCTGGTATGTTGGGTGTATCTTATCCAGTACTACTGAGCCAGATTTTCTAAGATTTCATTAACCAAGCTGAAACAGGGAATCACAGATCGACAACCTATGACCATGTTGGACAAAGTTACTGAATAAGCAAGTTGGACAAAATTACTGAATAAGCAAGTTGGACAAAGTAACTGAATACGCAAGTTGGACAATGTTACTGCGAAATTGGAGCAGCAACGACAGTATAATGATATCCCTTCATAACCATTTCAATTTATTCATTTATATATTCGAAATCCAATTTTCAAGCGTGCAAATCACAAAATATTCTAAATCATAAATAAAGAACCGAATCAGTGTGTGAATGTTTGTAAACAGAAAAGGTTCCACTAAGGAAATAATGACTCCCCGCACGAAATACATTCGAAAGAGTTAAGGATATTGCGAGAAATAGGGTTACCAGCCGTGACGAATCGGCGTGTGTATTGCATTCGCTTGTGTGCACGACCTCTAGGCTTCTTCTTCTTGTCTTGCTTCGCCACCTTCGGTGTCTGTCCTCTAACCTTTCCTGCACGCGCAAGCGATCCGTGGACCTTACCTGCAACAAATTTCAACAAGTTAACTGCCTATTCTAGAAGTTTTATCACTAAATGAGAACTGACAATATCAAACTTACCCATGTTGGATGAAATCTGATGATTCTTCTCTGAAAATGCTCTAGGGTTGCGGGGGCTGCTGTGCTGTGAATTGAGTTCGGCGATTCTGAATCGGTTATTACTTGAGTTCCTCGCGTATCGAAAATGGGCCTTTAATTTTGTGTAACTTTTAAGGCCAATTTTTGAGATCCAAGACGTAGCCCGTTTTGTCTTTCTACTCTATTTTGACTTTTGATTCTCATTCTTCAGATTATGAAAAAAAATAGAAAAGTTTGGAAGTGTGAGATATTATTTACTCTATAGTTACTTATTTAATTATATTACACTTATAAGATCAGCATTACGAATTAATGTGCAGGTATTGAATTTAGATCTGAAAATGCATTTGGACCTAACGCATCCGGAAAATATTGTTTATGATACATTCTTGAGTCTTGACAGAGATACTGTTTTCGAATTTGTATTATAATATCATGTTTACTCTATTATAAAATAAATTTATATCAATTCACAATTCACAGGTTGGTTTTAGGCCCTGTTTACAAGTTCTGCTGAAAAGCAATTTTTTGCTTTTCAATTGCAGTAGCCCTTTTTACACTGTTTGCAATTTTGGCTTTTGGCGGTGGAAAAGCCCCCAAAAGCCAAAAGCTCCCTTTAAGTAGCTTCTGGGAGGCTTAAGGTGATGACAATTTTGTAATTATTTAAAAATTCACTTTTAAGATAATTTTGTCTATATACAAATCGATAATACCAAAATACTTAAAAAATTTCCCGTATTATATCCATTTTGTCACACTATTTTTTTAAACTTTTGCCACAGTAAATGCCCCCACTGCAAACATTTTATAACTTTCATATAAAAGCATCTTTTTTTAAAGCCCCATCAAAAGCCAAAAGCAGCTTTTCAGTAGAACTTGCAATCAGGGCCTTAATCCACCTGATTCTAACATGCTATGTATCCCACAGCCAGTTCGCAAGTGTAAGGATATAAAAAAAAATTGTGTCCACTGTCTATCCAGATCTTGACATCCCTAACACAGACGTCATCCTATCTAACTGAAAGAATGATTCTTTCAGGTATAAATGATGATGTCAATTGTATAAATATACTTGCATTAGATGTTATCCCCAAAGAAACATATACGTACCTGGCGGTTAAGAAGTTATCAGATGGTGAGTATAAGTATTTTAGCATTAGTAATCGCTATCCGAGTGAGTATCTGAACTCGTTGAATCCCTCAGGACTGCCTTTGTTTCGCTTGGCACTTAAGGTGGGAAGCCCAGTAATATTACTTCAAAATATAGCCCCTCAAAATGAATTGTACAATGATAAATGACTGAAGATTAAAAGATGTCGCCGCCACGTCATGGAAGTAAAGATTCTTACATGTGAAAGGATCGGAAATTTGAAATTCATACCCAAAGTTTCGCTTACATCTTTAATGGCTGATTTCCACTTCCACATGACTAGACGATAATTTTTCGTTTGCCTGACATATGCTATGATAATTAACAAAGTACATGGACAATCAATAAGTTACGTGGGTGTTGACTTCAACACTCTAGTGTTTAGCCACCGACAGACATACGTGACATTATCTAAAGTCACATTCTCTGATCAAATTAGCTCATAATGTCTGGAGCAATGTTCAAGATGTCACCGCTTAGGTGGCCTTTTCCGGTCGGCCGCCCCGATTTGGGGATGTTCGGCCTATTGGGTTGGTCTGGCGGCCGCCCTGATAGAATTGTTTTTTAAAAAATGTGGCTTGTACCTTGCGGCTGGGCGCTATCCTGCTTCCGCATACCAATTTCTCGAACACTGGTCTGTAGTTAGTGCAAATAGCATGAATGTTGTGTATCCTGAAATATTTTTGTAACCATATACATTTATAAATTAGTATTTATTCCGAATACTAAAATAAATATCTGTTTTTTTCTTTACTATCTAAATAGTTTCTGTTTACTGAATTCAACATAGATAGGGTGGCTTCGCCACGGTTATAAGCTAGTTAATGAAAAAGTTAGGAAGTGTGAGATAGACAATTTTCCAATACCGAAGCGATTGTTCCTTATTTGTGTGAGTATTTATTTTATTTCGGATATTTGCCCCTTATTTTTTTTTCCTGCTATATTCGCGTATTAATTTTATTCGTATTATAATAATAATTACTATTATTACCACTATAATTAGGATTATTATTGCTATTACTATGATTATGAGTATTATTATTATTATTATTATTATTATTATTATTATTATTATTATATTTTTTTTTTCCGAGCTGAGGGTTTCCACGGAAACAATCTCTCCATCCTGTCGAGGGGTGGGGGTATGATTGCGTATATCTTACCCTCCCTAGACCCTGCCTAAGGGCGGAATTTACTGGGTATGTTTTGGTTTGGTTTGGTTAGTTTGGTAAACAGTGCCTCTACTCCTAGCAACCTCTTGGGTCCAAAAATATTGCAATATGCATGTTGGATAATCTAATTAATTTAAATTTGATCTGGGTAAATGAGGTAACTCGAATTCTAAAATATATTCTCTTTCATTGTGATGCAAATCTCCACTATAGCAAATTGAAAATAGAACATAATGTTATTCTGTTTTCTTGCTATCAATGACCTGTTTGGACAGATTCGCTACAACTTTAGGTTATTTTTAGTTTCTCAAATTTTCTTTTATAAGAAATTTGTCACAAGAAAAAATTATTAACGCGTAATCTCATACATTCTAATTTAAATTTTAGAAAACAAGATAAAGATTTCATGGCCTCCTACCAACTTACCCCATTCAAAGACAATAATGAATTTTCCAAAACAACCTACAACTATAGTCTGAAAAATACAGGATACACATGATTTCTGATCTTACAATGTCGAAAATGTATCGTTGTTCACATGACCAAATCCTTTAATCGGAAGAGTCAATACCCGAACCCGTTTCGCGTGATACCTCAAATGCAAGGATTGCTCGAGGTTCGCTCTTGACATCTTCCCTTCTTTGCATGCTCCTATTGCAAAACACAAGCCTTTCTTTGGATAAGTGTTCTCTAACAAACCTGAAAATGCACGAAGCCTAATTAAAAAAAAATCCGAGTGCATGAATAAATTTTTTTTTCCTTTCATGAGTTGTTCAATAACATTTACCTAGAGTAGAAATTTGCTTCTTGGTCATGGTCCTTCACATAGTACAGCCCCTTTGATCCTCTCCACGGTACATTTGATCAGGCTGTTGACAGTAGCCACGGATCCCAATGAGAGCTTAGCAGTTGGGATTGAATCCACAAGAATCTGGAAAGCAACGGTCAGCAATGATCCACCCGATCCCACATCAGGGATACCACCGGGTTGGCTGTTGGGCCCGTCGGGTAGGATAGCGAACCCGGAAGGCAAAAGCGCCACATAATCCGGGTCTCCTCCGCTCAAGACGACGTTCATGGCGACGATGTCGACCGGAGCATAAATGACATAAGAGCCAGTGGAATCAGTGCAACTTTCTTGAAGGATCAACATATTGCTCTGGCTGGAGTTAGCACTCTAAGGGAGAAGAACAAAGCAAATTTATCTTTTGTAATCGGTATGAGACATTATTCTAACACGACTTACATTGACACGGAGGAGAGAGACAGCATTTCCTGGATCACGGCCGTTTGCGATGTGGGCCATTTCTTGTACAAGGCCTCCATTGGAAAGAATGTCCCACTTAGAAAATAAAAGAAAATTAAAAGTTAGACATTAAATATTTTAAAAATTATATATTTATTTTCCAAGAAAAATAATACCAAATTTACACACTTACCTCACTCCTTGAGTTTTCATCTCTTAAGAAATCAAACACTCTTTTTGGCGGTATGGGTAACCAGAATGAAGTTGCTGCACTGAGTACAATCCCCGGAGGTCTTCCCGGATCATCCATGCTTTTCCGGGTCATGACCCGAACATCATCCGCCCCGCTTCCAGATAACGTGGTCCAGGCGTGTGCTGTGGACGCGCCGACGCCGCTGCAGAAGCTCATCACCATTCTTTCAGCCAGCTTCAGCATGCTCTTTCTCCCTTCCGGCGAAGATATCACTGCATGGAAAACCCAATAATAAAATTATAAACTGTCTTCAATAATACCCAGATACATAGAGAATTTTTTCACTCCCCGACTTAATGGTCCGATTAAATTTTTATGCTCCGGACTTTTAATCTTAACCAATCTAAATTCAGGCGAGACAGTCATATTAACAAGGATCACAATTAAAAATCGAGATCATGACAATTTAATCGGGATAATAAGTCTGGTAGTTAATATATATAAACTCTTTTCAATTCTTTACCTCCCACATCATTTGCTGCAATGTTGTTAGCCATAAGGCTTGCTAGCCTCTCGCACTGTCGATCCAGAGTTGCCACCCACCGCGTTGCTCCGAATGCGAGCCTTGAATTCACGAGTGGTTTATATATACTGTGAACAGCTCCATCGTCGACCTCCACATGTTCCAACCAAGTCACCTTTGAGTACCCATTTGGCAGTTCTTGTATCAAACAACCAGACGGCCTTCGCCGGGATCTGGATATGGAACTTGGCCGGTGATTGTCAAGAGAAACATCAACAACAGCCCATGTACCGTCGCCGTGTTGCTTGCAGTATCGAACGAAGTAGTTCTCACGAGTAGGAACAAGGGGAGAAGGGACTTGAAACTCAGCTGTCATCTGAGATGAAGAAATAGACAAATATGCATTGAGTTAGGCCGCTTATATGAACACCCAGCTTCTAGAATGTTTTGTTAGAAAATCAATTTGGGCCCAATTCTGATTCGAGCCTCACGGGTTACTAAGTATTAAAATTTTGAATTAAGGTGTAGCACCACATTTCTATTTAAGTTTGATTAATAATTATTTGTTGTTTGAAGACTTTATTATTATTATTATTACCACTTGTAGGGCTCCATTGTAATTGCCTGCGACGCCTGTGGAGAGTACTTCCAAAGTCACTGCTCTAGAAACAATGCTTGAGAACACGCTTGACCATTGATTCTGCATTATTAGATTTTGATCAATACATCTGCATTTTGACATAGAGAAAATGAATAATTCAAGTAATAATAATCTTACCACATCCATGAGTATCTCTACCAGGTTGTTATGACTCATAATGACGACGGCGGACTCACGGGAGGCTTCCGATTTCAATCCCAGCGGCCTCGGCCCGATCCCCCGTGGGAAGGCCCGAACGTACTCCTCTTCACACAGCATCTCACAGCCGTCAGCCGTGGATATCCATAAGGGTTCGCCGGACCGAGCAATTCGGATCAGTTCTTCCATGGCTGCAACTGCCAGCTCGATGATGACGGGCTTGTCTGCATCAGTCGGGCCCGATACCGAACGGAGGAGATCAGATGCTCCGTAAATCTCACCACTCAGGCCCGATTGAGACCCGAAACTCCCAACTCCGAGATCAAGGGAACGGGAAGCCCCAGAGGCCAGATGGGGATACGTTAGTGTTTGCTTTCCTACATATTTGGCCGCTATCCCAGATATCCTATCAATCTGATAAAATAGTAGTAGATGAAGAATTAGACTTAGAGGGATTATCACCTTCTAAATATTGTTGTCATCAATAATTAATTACATGGTTCAATTATAATCTGAGACACTGATATAATAATGTGACATTCACATTAATTGAATCATTTAAGTGATTATTCAGCATAACAACATTAAGCACATGAGAATTTATCATTAGACTTATAAATAAACGGATGGTTAGTTGATATTTAGGTAGGGCGAATGAAACCGGAATTGAAGATTTAAAAATCCTCACCTCCTCCCTCAATCGAGCATTCTCAATCCTTAAATGCTGCTCATCAAACGACATCTCGCCGATCGCGGCCGGCCCTCCACAGTTGGGACAAGTTGCATTGCTTAGAGCTTCTTTGTAGCGTATATTCTCGGCTCGAAGCTTCTCATTCTCGTTCCTTAGTTGAGTGTTTTCATGGCGTTCATGTTGAGCCTAGATCATTAAGAATTTATTAATATTAACTCAAGTGATTAACATGTAAACCTAAATACATGAAAAAAAACGTCCACCTTCATCTGTGTTCTCTTGTTCTGAAACCAGAATTTTACTTGCAGCGGCTCCAATGAGAGACGGCGGCCAAGCTCCTTTCTTTGTTTATCGTCAGGATGAGGGCATTCTTTAAAGAATCTATGATAGCAAAATATTACACGTTAAATATCATTAGAAGAATTAGAAAAATAATAATGATAATAATAACAATCTGTCCATACGCTTCCATTTCTTGTATTTGATTTTGCGTGTGGCGGTGGTATCTTTTCTTTTTAGGCCGTTGATCGGGATCTAGATCATCTCCAGATCCACCTTCCATTATATCAGTCCCTGATTTACTCTCAAACTCTTCATCCCTGATGATGTCAAGATCATTTTCTGGCGTCTTATGCGCCGCCGCAGCCGCCATTTCCAGCAAGTGGTGGTGGCCGCCGTCGAACATGTTCGGTTGAAACATTTTTTTTATTTTATTTCGCAGGATAATAATAATAATAAAATCAATCTGATTCTTGCAATGCAACCTGAGTAGAAGAACAAGGGCAGAGTTGTGGAATAAGAATGTTTGGATTCAAGAAATGAACACGCAAAATTAATTAAGTGCCAGTCCAAATATGTGCAATATTTATTTCACTTATATGTGTTTGGTGGAATATGTGTGAATATATATATTTTTTACCGTGGTATTATTATGTTTTTACATATCCCATATCTCCTGAAAAGTATCCAATAATGTGACACATGGTTGACTTGTTAGCATTGAAAAGAGTAACGAAGAAAATCTAGGATGATCATTAAAGTTAAACGTTGTAAAATGGACAATTACAAAAATCAACTCATAGACTCACCTTAATATTTCAGGTCAAGGGGGTGGCGGTTGGTTCGCCGGAAAAATCATCGGAAAATTTATCCCGACGTGCCGAAAAAAGTCAGGAGGAGGAAAATCTGTGGTGTCAACTAATTATGCCCCTTTGTAAAAATATTCGAATCCTTATTTTCCTCTGCAAAACGAAACGAGGGGAAAAAACATCATGGGAAACCCTAGAATAGAAGAGGAAAAGATTTCAGTGAGTATAAGACATTTACCCCATTTTTTCTTTTGCAGAGAAACAGTGAAAGATGATGAAAGATGAGTAATCTCAGATCTGGCTTTCTCAGCTTCAAGGGACGCTGAAAAAGCAGATCATTTTTGTAGTTGGTGCTCAGGGTAATTGCGGGAGGTGCTTTTCTTGTGAAAAGAATTTATGGAGAATGACAATGAAAAGGAGGGGATACTCTATATACACATAGTCAAGGTGTATATGTGGTGGTGCGTGTGCGTGTGCGTGTGAGAGGTGAAAGATGAAGAGGTGCAGACGAAGAGGATGAAGGAGGGAGGGAGGGAGGAGAGTTAATGCAGAGCGTATTGAGAGGGTGCATTGGCATTTATGGTGTTTATTGCTGGGGAAAGACAAGGGTTTGGTGTTGGTATTTAAAGGTTAAAAAAATATTTTACTCCTGCTTATGATTAAAAAAAATTGTAACAATATATATAGAGAGAGTCCAGATCCTATGATCAGTTTTTTGTGGTCAGTTTTCCCAATTCGAATACAATTTTTTTAATTAGCCATTCATTTTCGAAATTGGTCGCACCATTGGAAAGCTTATACATTGTAGATGAAAACGCCCATGCTTTGGTCCGGTTTCCGG
>JAOYMZ010000032.1:152171-171532 GCA_025802335.1 Pinguicula primuliflora | reverse complement strand
ATTCTTCTATCCCTGCCCGTGGTTTTTCCCCTGATTTATTTAGGGGTTTTCCACGTAAATCTGTGTGTCCTATTTATATTCAGTATTATTTCCTACAAATTATTAGCTGTAGTTTGGCTCTATCGGTCCTATTTTCACAACATATTTCACCACTCTCTCGCTCTTCACTCCTATAGAATCTCTCTCACTCTACTCTCTGCCGCTCGTCGTCTTGTCCGCTCTAACTCATTTTATTTCGCAACCAGTACAGCCGGCATTCGCTTAGACCTCATCCCGCACGAGTTCAAAACGGCTCATCTCACGATGCAGCACCAAACAACAAGCAGCACATGTATAGGAATGTATACAAACCACCACCACCATCATGAAATCTAGTTTATCATTCACGTATATCTCATTCTCGTTATATCATGTTCAACAATATAGAGTACCACACACGCACTGCTGAAAATAACACCCCAGGCTAAGCATGCTTGAAGGATAGCTATTCATCGAGGATCTACTCACATCGCACGCAACAAGAAAGAAACAGAGCACATAACTATCGTTCATGAATCAAGGTTGGAGCAAAACTAACATAACCACACATGACCTTAAAATGATTTTTAGGCCAGCGCATATGCACAGAAAAACCCTTTCGAACTCCCTTACAACCCCAACCCATACCAACCCTTCACAAGTGAGGCTTTCAGCCAGAACATCCCCCTATTTATCCTTACGAATCCGACTTCTCTATGCCACAACTGTTCACGACGAGGGAAGCCAGCTCGCTGGCCCAAAACCCAGCCTTGTCCCCACCATCCAAAACAAGGATTACCTACTATTGTTGCAGAACTGGAAAATCAGCTCTTCCTCACTCTAGATCCGCCTCCCTCCTCCTCCATATGTACTCCCCACAAACTCTAGGTCAAGGGATATCTATTCCCTTTGCATGGCTATTTTTACCCTATCCTCAAACAGGAGGGACTTGGCCGATTTAAGGTGGGCCTTGGGCCAAGCTACTCGGCCTAATTTCCATATTCCACCGCTTTTTCGGCCCACTAATGTGTGGGTAGTGTTTCTTAGATCACCATTTGTAATTTCCACATAATTAGGCATTTAGCACCAAATTAATCAAAACTCAATATTCATTTAATCATACCCACTTTAGTAACACCTAGATTATTTAAAAATTCTAAATTTCGCGTGCCTTACACGGGATATCACTATTTTAGGTGTTTTCGTGAAATATATTCTTTCCCACACCTAATGATTGTGGCAGTTCATGTTGTAGCTTATACAATTGACCGCTCTGTCTAATATTATCGATAGTTGGGAATTGATCCTCTATAAAATCGACATTGCGATTACCAATTTCAGTCATGTCACCATTCAGATGTTCGCCAAACAATACATATCGTTTGGAATGTTCGGAGTAGCGAATGAACGCCCGTTTGTTGGAATGTCCCAAATAGATTTCACATATAAATATCAACTAATTTAAATAGAAATGTGGTGTTACAATCTATCATCTTGGGCTCAAGGTTTTAATGAGAGTAGCTCACATTTTCCTGTTTAATTTGGCCCACACGCACATTTGCGTACACGACACCCAAGCCCACAGAGAGGGAAGTTTATTTTCTAATATGGCATCAGAGCACGCAGTCTGAAGCCCGAAATTGTTTCTGGATAAAGTCGGGAGTATATTGGCCCCATAAGAGTTTGGCTCAATTCGGATATTATTTCATGAGGTCTCGATGATTATTTCTGAGGTACTCATGATTATTTTTGGGAAAATTTCAGGTGTTGATCCCATAATGGGAATTGGTTCAATTGGGCATTATCTGTGTGTTAGTCCAAGTCCAACAGAGTTTATCTAGTTGGACTTGAGGTGGAGCGTTGAAATGTCATACACGGATTTTACACATAAATATCAATCAACTTAAACAGTAATGTGGTGTTATAATCTATCACATTGGGCTCAAGGTCTTAATGAGAATAACTCACATCTTCCTATTTAATTTGGCCTACACGCACGCTTGCGTACACGACACCCAAGCCCACAAAGAGGGAAGTTTATTTTCTAATATGACATCAGAGCAGGTGGTCTGAGGTCCGAAATTGATTCCGGAGAAAGTTGGGAGTGTATTGGTCCCATAGGAATTTGGCTCAATTTGGACATTATTTCAGGAGGTCTCGATGATTATTCATGAGGTACTCGTAATTATTTTTGGGAAAATTCAAGGTGTTGATCCCACAATGGGAATTGGCTCAATTGGGCATTGTCTGTGTGTTAGTCCAAGTCCAACAGGATTTATCTAGTTGGACTTGAGGTGAAGCGTTGAAATGTCCTACACGGATTTTACACATAAATACCAATCAACTTAAACAGGAATGTGGTGCTACAATCTATCATCTTGGGTTCAAAATTTTAATGAGAATAGCTCACATCTTAATATTTAAGTTGGCCCACATGTGCACTTGCGTACATGAGACCCGAACCCACATAGTGGGGCTTCTGTTTTCTAACACCATTTGGTTGCTCTTGGACTAAGCTTTCTATGTTGTTGGGTTTGGTTATGCATGTGAAACCCCTCGGCGCATATAGTATAAGAATGACTTCCTTTCATTCCATAACTCATATAGAGTGGTGGAGACACTCTTACCTAGTACACGATTTAGGATATATTTTGTCGAAAGTAATGCATCTCTCCAAAAGTTCATAAATAAGTTAGCCTGCGCCATCATCAACCAAACCATGTCATGTAAAGTTCGATTTCTACGTTCTGCAACACCATTTTGCTGCGAAGTGTATGGAATAGTATGTTTCCTTACAATGTCATTTTCATCATAATATTATTTGAACGAATCAGAAAGATATTCACGGCCACTGTCAGTCCTCAAAGTTTTAACTTTTTTGTCTAACTGTGTTTTGACTTCCGCCACGTAGCACTTTAACATATCAAGCACTTCACAGCGGTGAGATAACAAGTACACATAGCCAAAACTTGAGTAATCATTTATAAAGGTGATGAAATAGGAAGCCCCATTGCATGCTTTTACGCTCATGGGTCCACAAATATTAGAGTGAACTAGATCTTAATGATCGGGAAGCCTTATCAAAAGGCTTCTTGCTAGTCTTGCCAATTAAACAAGGTTCACATACTAGCAACTTTGCCTGAGTGTTGAGGTTTAAAAGACTTGGCTAGTCCGTTAACCCTATCTTGACCAATGTGGACAAGTCTAGTATGTCATTTTTCAGATTCAGAGTTTTTATTTGCATTGTGGATTAAGGCAAGAGATGATCTATTTAAATAAACACCATCCAAATTTAGAACATAAAAATTATGTTTATAAGATCTACGATCAAATACATTGTCCAAGATTTTTAAATCATTCATTTTGAAATTAAAGTTAAAACTCAAAGGTAATAATGAAAGAACTAAATTCAAACTAACATAGTAGAAAATAGATCCCTTATCTTTGGGCTCGGTCTCGAGTACGCAAGTATGCGTGTGTAACAACTTAAATTGGAAAATGTGTGTTACTCTCATTAAAACCTTGTGCCCAAGGTTATAGATTGTTGCGTCATATTTCTATTTAAGTTAGTTCTTCTTTACTTCTGTAGTCCGTGTGAGACAATTTCCAACACGCTCCCTCAAGTCCAACTAGGTAAACTTTGTTGAAACTTGCACTACCACACATATTATTCTTAATTGAGCTACATTTTCAAATTGTGCCAAATTCCTCAATTAGATTCCCCCATGGGCCCAATCCTTTTGGAATTTCTCTCAGGACCAATGCTCTTGAAATTTCCCATGGCTCTAATACCAAGTAGAAAACGGACTGCCTTCTCTCTGGATCGAGTCTCGTATGTGTAGGTGCGCATGTGGGTCAACTTAAATTGGAAGATGTGGACTACCCTCATTAAAATTTTGAGCTCAAGATTATAGATTGTAACACCACATTCCTATTTAAGTTGATTCTTCTTTACTTCTCTAACCCGTGTGAGACAATTTTTAACAGCGAACGTCAAGTACATAGATGGTATCGTGCAATAGCACTATGTTCCTGCTTCGAAGCTAGAGCTTGTAAGTGTCAATGCCAATGACATCTTCTTTACTGTCGTTATCCATAGCCATACTTCGTGTTCTAGCACCACAATGATGAAACTCGATGAATCCATCACGGTCATTTACTACATGTTGGTTCGCTCTTGAATCGCCAATCCACGTAATGCATAAGAGGAAGGAGCATACGTATATCTAAGGATTATTGTGGAAGAGAGGTACCTTTATTGGTTCGGAACAATCCCGAGCGAAATAACATTTCTTTCCACAATTGAAGTACTTCGTATGCACTACATTCTTTGGGCCATCTGCATGTAGTTGTTGTTTATTTATCTTCTTTCTTGGGAGAATTTTTCGACGTCGTCTTGCTAATTTGTGGTACTTATTGTTCTTATTTGGATTTTCCCCATGAGTAACAAAAGCCCTTGAAATCGAAATCACGAGAAATGTTATGTGGCGACACCAACGTCGTCTTGCTAATTTGCGGTACTTATTGTTCTTATTTGAATTTTCCTCATGAATAACAAAAGCCCTTGAAATCGAAATCACGAGAAATGTTATGTGGCGACACCCTATTAGGTCAGTGATTAAGGCATGCATTTCAAAATCAAAATTTTCGTGATTTTTTTGTAATTTTGATTGCCATATTATATCATTTTGGCCGATATGCACCCTAATTAAAATAAGGACTTTTTGGCAATTTTGGGTCACTGAAAAATCCGTTAGTATTTTTGTAATACAGTGTTGAAATTTTTCGGAAATCGATTATAAATTTTGGTTCTGATGAATTTACCGCCAAAAACTATAATTATAGCACTAACGTTAAAATCATTATTCGAAAAAGCGTTGAGCGGTCAGTGACAATTAGCGTCTACCTAAGCGAGTGCCCCTTCTCACAGAGGTTAAAACCACTGTTCGAGAAAGCGTTAGGCGGACCCTGGGCGATCAGGGTTCATTCAGCGCCTAAGCGGCTTATTCGCCTGCCTAAGCAGACTTTTGAGCGGCCTAAGCGGTAATTCGAGCAAGGTGAAAGGCAACATACTAATGCTTAGGCGGCACATAAACGGCATGGGCGACCTACTTCTCGAACAGAGTTTAAAACAAAGGGGTGGCTAGTGTAGGCACCATCGATGGGCCATTTGGTATACCATAGCATAGTAGAGCTCATTTCTTCTGTGGGCCGTTAACAGATCGATATCCTACAACTATTATACCCAACACAGCTAATGGTTCTGCTGCGCATTTTTGTCAACGATTTTGAACCAGTGATCAAACCGGCGTTCACAAGACACAAGCTGGAAGGGAAGCATCAAATGCAGCAAACAGATGGACATGGATCATCATTGTGTCATTGAGCTGTAAAATTTCTGATTGGATTTCAGGTCTAGACACAACTCTGCTGTTTATGGCGGGTCCGGATTTCCACCAAACCGGTCCCTCCCGATTCCTCTACTTGTCTCAGATCCACTTGGCCGTCTGCTGAATTTTTCTCCACAACTGAACTGGAACGAACAAGGATCAGACGAAATCCAATCTTCTGCCGATTGCCGGATTCATAGCACACCACTACCGCGGGGATCAAGGTATGGATTCGCCGCCTTCCCATTCACCGGGAAGGTCGTCGTCGTCTTCCGACAAGAGAAGTTCAAGTTACTACGCGACGTCTCCATTATCGAAGCAGATTTCAGATTTCAGCAGCCAGAGCTTCTCATCGATACTAAACAACCCTAATTCTTCTTCCGCCATCGCCGGATGGTGGACCTCATCCACAACTGTTCCACTACCAGAGTTCGCCCCTTTAACCTCCGTGCCCAAACCCGGATCTGAAATCACACGATCCAGTTTCCTTCCATATCTATCATCCACATCGGAACCTCACTCTCGATTCGTTGACATCCTACGCCAGTACGATAGGGACCATGGAGGAGAGGACGCGGTTTCCAGTGGCGGTGCAGCTGGGGAGGCATTGGTGGCGTGCTTGAGGGAGGTTCCCTCTCTTTATTTCAAAGAGGATTTTCAGTTGGAGGATGGACCTACTTTCAGAGCGGCTTGTCCGTTCAGAACGATGTCAGAGAATGTTGCGTTGCAAGAAAGATTGTCTCAATACTTGGATGTGGTTGAGGTGCATCTGGTGAGGGAGATTTCTTTGCGGTCAAGTTCCTTCTTTGAGGCTCAGGTGCAGTTGGAGGACTTGAACTCTAAGATTGTCCAAGGATGGGAGAGGGTTAGGGAGTTGAAAGACACGATTAGACTTTTAGATTCTGATTTGGTAGGTTCTGCTAGGAAAGTGAAGGAACTGAGCATGAAGCGGGGTGATTTTATCACTTTGCAGAACAAGCTAAGGCTCATGCTATCCGTCAATCAGGCTCTCGCGACTCTGCAGTTGGTAAGTTGCCTTTTCCTGTACCTGAAATTTTTATGGTCTGTTAGGTACTGATGAGGCTCTAGTAGTTTTTGTGCCAAACACTATTACCCCCATATGAGCTGTTATGTTGACGCAATTTCCTGTTCAGCAGATTTCTTAATTCACTGCTATAGGAAATACTAATTCTAGAACCAAAATATAGATTTGCTCAGCTCTTGGAAAATTGTTCCATCTCTCCTCTGAATTCCTTTTACTTACTTCGTTAGTCATATTGCCTTGACATTTTTCTTGCTCATTGTGTATGGTATCTCATGGCATAACATGCAATGCATCATGTATTATAGACTCAGTTTCAGAGTATATCGTAACTGTCCCTATTTAAGAAAATTGTGAGCGCTACCTGTGAGCTTTCATTTGTCAAATATCCAATGAAGCCGAAACGTGTATCAGTTTTCTGCTTATGCTTTTCTTTTGACAAATTAATACAACAAAATATCATTCTGGAAGCCAAAAAAACATTTAGCATTATACGAATCCTAGTGCTGATTTGTGATCCATTATTGCAGCTTGTTGCTTCTACAGATTGTCTTGGAGCATTAGACATTACAGATGACCTACAACATCTATTGGTATGCTCACAGACGGTGGTGTGCTTTTGTGGCCCATGCTTCTGGTTTTATCTTTCCTTAATTATTAGGATTACTTTGAGTTCGCTAATGAATTATGTATCTTGTTTGAACCATTTTTATCTATATAATTTGTGTAAATACTTCAATTGAGAGACTGGATGCACATCCTTTTATCCATTTGATTCAAGTGTCGACTGTTGTTGTGTGAGTTGATGAATTTTCATTATTTCACATCCATAAGCCTTCCCTTTTTTGCGCAAGCGAGGATATTTTGCTACAGCTTTAAGAATCTGGTCTTGTCTTTGTTATAATCACTATTAGTTGTCACTTTGAGTCGTTAACTGATTATTTAGCATTCAAGTTCGCTTCCCTGTATATATATAATATATTTTTCTTTTCTGTTTTAGAGTATTGCTATCACGTTTGAAATGCGGAAGCAATCTTTTCTTCTTATTGTAGCCTGTGCTTTCTTTTATTTATCTAATAAAGTATATACTTTTTTATAGGATGGTGACGAGTTGATTGGGTTACATTGCTTTCGTCATCTTCGTGACCATGTAACAGCTTCATTAGATTCAATTAACAGGTTAGTCCATCCATGTCTTTAGATGGAGTCTGTGGCAGTTTTCTATGCCCATACAGCACATATACCTACGTAGTTTTTTTGTCTAAAGAATATTTAACAGTTTAAGTGTAAGAGTAAAAGTCTTTTAGGTCTATCGCTTATAAATCACTCCCCGGTGTGTTAGGACTTAGGAGCTTCTATAATCTCCTTATATCATCTTAATATATGACATGAAACTAACTTTATGTTTTGGATGTTGATTTTCCCAGTGACGAATTATAAGTATCCTGTTTTTAATCTTAATATATTCCGATCAAATTTGAACGATGAGTAGCTTGATACTTTGACTTATGAGATTCATTCTTGTAGCATTCTTTCAGCAGAATTTATTCATGTATCTTTGCGTGGCTCTGGAATCCTCGATGTGCCACTGTTAACGTCTACTGCATCTTCTGATGGAAAGTATTATGAAGTAAGATTAATGTTAAGTATTATTTGTTGTGTATGCCAAATATCTTATGAATGTTATTTTGTTTCCTTCTTGCTAATTCTATTACAGCCACATATTTTTTGCAATTTTCATTATTTCCATTTACGTGCTCATCTGAAGCTTTTGCTTCTGGTCATCATTTCTTATTTAACTTCCAATGCCATGCAAAGCACAAAAAGAGATATTGTTATCGTGTCTGTTTGCTTAAGATAATATCTGAATATTGCAGGTTAAACTGGAGGAAGAGCGAAGATCTCATTTTCATGATCAGCTACTTCCTTTCGTCATTGGATTACTTAGAACAGTGAGTCAGCTGCATATGAATGGCCAATACCTTATTTTCCTTTTCCTTAAATCTTCAAACACTGGTTTCTTGGGTTTCTTTTTGTAGCTTTTGGTTCCAACTGGGTAATTACGTGGTTCGGTATAGTTAATTTGAAAGACTCATGCTATGGAGCATAACAGTAGGCTAGTTTTCTTTTAAAATGGGTGGTTATCAGGATTATGACACTGTAGCGTGCATTAGTACTCCAAAAGTTACATTTAAAATCTGTTAGTATTATGGACTTGTAATCATGAATCAAATGGACATATAACATTATTCTTAATACCTTAATGTATCTTTGGTTGCTTGCATTCGGTCTTCTATTTTTAGGAGTAATGGAGGTTTGCATTCCCCATAGTTTTCAGATCCTGCCAAATTTCATTTTGAAGGTAAAAAGAAGCGTGACACTTTTTTGTTGAAGTGTGTTGTTAGGGTCGATGTCTAAGAGTAGGTGGGCTTCCCTTGTATAAATACCTTGAAAATCATCTTTTAGTGCTTTATCATGGTTATCCCTTTGGTTGTGTTACATAGTTTTCTCAATAACTAACCAAGAAAGCGTTTCATTGGCTCTCCTTCCTATCTCTTTCGCTGACCGCGAAAGTTAACTAGTTGTTACACACTTCTTTCTCTCTCGCGCTCTGACTGAATTAAATTTACAGGGAAAACTGCCATCTGTTTTGAGAATGTATCGGGATACACTTGCTTCTGATTTGAAGACTTCTGTCAAGACGACAGTTTTGAGCATGCCGATGGGTTCAGATTTTATCTCGGGAGAGGGAGTTGTGGATGCTGATGGTGGGTTAATATGATATTCATATATATTTCGTATGCCAAATGAATTATTTCTACTTGCTTCATTTATATTCTTGTAAAAGTCAAGTGTTCTTGGGCATTATGGGAGCTGTTTATGCCTTAGGCCCTCTGACTTTGCAGAATCTCCTCAACTTTCTCTTTCTCTTTCCATATGGTCCAGGTGGAGGCATATCACTTGGAAGTAAGTTGAAAAGTTTATCACCTGATAGCTTTGTGAAACTATTGGAGGAAATTTTCAAGATAGTGCAGGTAACGTAGGATGATAATTTGGTGTTCTACTTTTTTTTCTCTATGGAAAATGTAGGCCCAACTATACATGTATTCTCTCTTGTGCATTTGAAGTTGTGTAATTTACTATCAATGTGTTTTACCAGCTTCCTCTCTGATACCTATTGGTGGTGTTATGTTTTAAATCATCTCAACATGATAGATCTTGAACAGTTGTAATTATAATGTGTCAGTGTTTATAAACTATCTCCTATATTTTTCTAATTTTGTATTTACGCTCTGATAGGTTGCTGTTTCAACCATTCATGTATGTATTTTTGTCAGAGTAGGTGGGTTACTTCAGTTTTTCTGCATAATCTGATGCCTATTGGTGCTATCGAGTTTTCCTATGACGTTATATTGCTATATTCACTTCATAGGAATCTGAATTTCTCTTGGATGTGCGAATTCATTGATTGTCAAATGACCAAGTGTAGCATTAGTTCTTGGAAATTTCATGAATACTTTAAATGCAATCTGACTCTTTACCACGGCTTAATGACACTTTATATTAGTCATCACCAGTAAGTATGATGGGACAAATTTCAAACTTAGCTCCAACAACTACCGCAATGCTAGCATGACGTAACTTGATTCTTTGTTTTAGTGAATGCAGACACGCTTATTGCGGGCATCTGAAGTCAAGCGAGCAATTGAATGGATCATGGGCAATCTTGATGGCCACTATGCTGCTGCTTCTGTTGCTGCAGCCATTGCACATGGTGCAGCAACTCCAGGAACAGCTCAAGAGATAGATGATCCGGCCAGTCCATTCTTACCACAAGCTTCTCAACATGCTACTAGGGTTTCGCCTGCTCAGGGAAGAGTATATGATGATACTGCCAGTACAAACCTTTCAAGAAATTTCCGGTAAAGTTCTCTATCTTTCCCCTTCATCAATGGGATGAAGAATACTCTGCTGGACTTTGTTTAGTCATTAAAAGATAAAGGTGGATTATCTCTAATAGCTGATGAGATGTGGCTAGTGCAATTCAACGTTGGAGTTATGAACGATATGGGTGGTTGATTATGTTTTCGGATCTTTATACAGAGCTGATATTTTAAGAGAGAATGCAGAAGCTTTGTTTGCTGTTTGTGATGCTGCTCATGGAAGGTGGGCCAAAATTGTTGGCATCCGCTCTCCGATTCATCAGAAACTGAGGTTGCAGGAGTTCGTTGGTGTTTACAACATTAGTCAGGAATTTATAAGTTCAACAGAAAAGGTATGTGCGCTTCCCTTGTGTATCCGTGCAGTCTTTGAAATCTTGAATCTGTTTGTGGTTGTAATAACTTGTTGTGCTGGCGTAGACAGATAGGTGGTAGGCTGGGATATAGCATCCGGGGTACTCTGCAGTCACAGGCCAAATCTTTCATAGAGTTCCAACATGAATCTCGAGTTAGTTTGATTCAAGCCAGACTTTTTTTTCCTTTACTTCGTCAGTCGATCTAACTTGTTTGTGGTATTCGTAGATGAATAAGATGAGGGCTTTACTTGACCAAGAAAATTGGACGGAGATAGATGTACCAGAAGAGTTCCAGGTCATTGTCAATTTGCTTTGTTTTTCAGAAACTGTACCCGATGTTGAGGGTGAGGCAATGCCTGAGTACACTGCTTCGAGCTCAAATGGAGCAGTTTTGGGCAATGATGGTTCATACACGGCAAATGCTAGTCCACAAGATCCAGCCTTACCCGTTGTACAGCAAGAATCTAATGGGACGGATGTGGATCATATACCCATTGCTGATGCACCACGTTTGAACGTGGAGAACAACAATTCTGATGTTAGTACTTCGTCCCAGGTTAATAGTTCCGGCATCAAAGAGCGTGGAAAATCTACACTTCGGATGCTATTTATTAAAGGTGTTGGATATCACATGGTGAACTGGTACGGTTCTAATTATTACTTATATAGTCGTATGCTTCTGTAGCCTTATGTGATTAAAAGTATAATAACTGAGCATGATAGGTCAATTTTGCTTGATTACAATGAAGTAGTTTCAATGGGAGTTTCTAGATTTTTTAATGGTTCTACAATATGAATTTCCATATGTTTCATGGACTTGTTTGCGTGGTTAATTCAAATATTTGCTGTGAATGTTCTTACACCCAATTTATTCTTTATCTATGATATCCCAATTGAGTACAAATTGTGATCATGGAAATTCTTGGCAGTACCATTCATTTTTTTAATAATGGGAAACCCACTGAGTTAGGTAAACCCAACGCCCTGCCGCAATAGCATACAAACCACGGTAGGGAGGTAAGCCACACTTCACATGTTATATGTGACGGGCTGCTGAGGAGAATTGAACCATGATCTTTGAGTGCAATTAGAATCACTAGGCCAACTCTGACCGCAGTACCATTCATATATTGTCATGTACCGAGTTTTTTAGCACATTCATCAGAATTTTTTTTAGCAAGGCACATTCATTAGAAATTGTTGTCAAGCAAGGGAAATCATCAAAAGTGAAACTGTTTCTGGGAAATTCTTGAAATGAGAAATTACTAATAGAATTAGTAGAGATGAGTTTGTATCATGATTTGTGTTGTTGCAGTTTGCCTTGTTGATCTAGCTTTGGCTGATGACAGAGGCTATTTTAACGAGTTGCTTCTGTATGTTTTGCATCTAAAATATTTGGCCGAATGTTCCATATTCCTTGTACCTTTCCAAGAATCTACTATAATTTTGTTTGCCATGTTCTTTTTTTTTTCTCTTTTTCTTCCACTTTGGGAAACAAATTATTTATTTGTTTATTTTGCTACTTCAGTGGCTTATATTTGGTGAAGATGATGTCAGAATATATTGATATTAGCCATTATTTGCCGATGCTATCTGCGGAAGTGGTTCATCGGGTTGCTGAGATCCTGAAATTGTTCAATTCGAAGACAGCTCATCTTGTTCTTGGAGCAAATGCCTTACAGGTACTATAAAGCTCTCTTGAAATATCTAGTATTAAATTTTTTTTTGATAAGTATCTAGTATTAAATTATATCTTGGTTCTCGACTATTGCTTATATGATCACCTTTAACAATGTGTTCAATTGATGTACTGTTTTCTAAGTCCTTGGAGCTTTCATTTTGCTGATTTTAAACCTAATATGCGGCAGAAATAGTGTAAATTGAATAGATTTTAGATTTGGGTGGCCAAGCTTGTAGCTTAATGAAAAGAACGGTCTCTTTGTTGAATACTTCCCGTCAAACCACATCTTGTATGTATATGCATGATACACTTTTCCCAACTATGCGTTACCCAAATTCTAATGTTTGCGCGAAGTAATTCTTCTTGCTTTGATTTATCTAACTTGCAATAGGTGTCTGGTTTGAGATCGATAACTGCTAGACACTTGGCTATGGCGAGTCAAGTCATCAGTTTCACGTATGTCCTCATACCTGGTAGGTTCTTTTAAATTACTGTTAGTGGGACTTTGTCTTTCTTTGTAATGTTTAAATTGCATTACTATTTTTGCTTGATCAAAAAAAGTATAGGAATGATGTATATTGGTCTCCACCATTCATAATCTCACTCAACACATCGGCATCCGTAGCTGCGTTTTGTGCCACCTGCTTCTATCCTTTTGTTTTAGTGCTTACTAGCATATTCTTTGTGGGTGAAGCCACTATCATGAATTAAATATATTATACTGGTGTGGAAGCAACATTGTAATATCTACATTCTGAATAAAGATAATACTAAATGATTAATATGCAGTTTTTCAAAATACAAAAACGCATAAATAGAAACACTAAAAGTTGGTCTTAAAGTGCAGTTAATAAAACAATAGCACATAATGTTTAATGAAAGATTGAATCCATTGGTCAAGAAAGAAGTGTTACTTTTTAGAAAAAATTGCTAAATTATATGTTTACAAAAGTTAAATTTGAAAGTGTATTTTTGACCCGTTTTAATATATAGATTGTTGGTCTACTAATGCAACTGCTCTTTAGTTCCTCATTGCCTCTTTATTTGCAATTCTATATGCTGTTTTAATGGATTTTGACAGAAGTGATGCATTTAATGCTGAAGTTAAAACCAATTTTACTTAGTCTGATCACTTACCTATTAATTTTGGATTGAATAATGCTACATGTACTTAATGATTTTGTACTTAATTTGTACTAACCAATAGCACATGGACATATGGAATGATGCACCAATTAAATTTTTTTGGTCCCAATCACAATGTCACGTGTAAATTTTGTAGAAAAACATTTTGTACATGTAGCATTATTGTTTTGGATTGTAGTTGTGTTCCTCTTCATTTGTATGTTATTCCTTCAACATTCAACACTGAGTTGTTTCTTCTCATGTTGTATCAAGAAATTAGGAAAGTTCTCTTGCTCAAAGTTCCTGAGACATATAAAGTGCTACTGCAGTCAGAGATGGATCGAGTTGCAACTGTAAGCAACTTTGTTTGTAAAAACATTCTTCATATTCCCTTATGTTATCGTTCACTAAAAAGTGCACCATGACAAATGCTGTGCTTTATCTCTGGTCAATTTAGGTAAGTCGTACTGAAGAGATATGTTACTATTACCGGCACATGAAGCAATCCTTGTATTTCTTTTTTTAAATTTAGTTCTGTACGGGCAAGTTGAAAATGAATAGTTTTATTAAATCTGGTTCATTGCATGACCTGCACTGATGTCGCCTTACTAATACCTTAAATTGGAAGCGCAACTTCATTTGAAATTCCTTTTGTTTTTATATGATGCATAGAAGTAAAATAAAATTTATTTCCTTTCCTTTGGCTAATTATTACTTTTCTCTTTTCATTTCATGTTTGTGTGAATCATTTCATGTTTTTTTTGGCTTGCATAACTAGGATTACAAAAATCACCGGGATGAGATACATTCCAAGCTGGTTCAGATAATGAGAGAAAGATTGTTTGTACATCTACGTAGCTTGCCGCAAATAGTTGAAGGGTGGAATAGATCCGAGGACAGTGATCCACAACCTAGTCAGTTTGCTCGGTCGATCACAAAGGTACAGAGCCAATGTTTTAATTTGAAATTAAAGTTTATTAGGGTTGTAAAGTCCTTGTCTCCACAGAGCCAATCATGTTAAGGTCTCGGAATGCGTTGAGTTTAACATTTTGTTCTATTAGGCTAGGTTTAGTAGTAAGGATGAATGAGATATAGTAGGATGAGATTTAATGATATCGAACGTTTAGTACGCAGTATTATATAGAATTTTAGGGGTATATGATTAACTAAAAAAATTCAATTATCCTCAAATCCCATATGTTTAGAAAGTAAACTTAATTCATCAAAATTCAATTTTTTTCCGGGTCAACCGGAAATTTTTTACCAAACTGTCTTGGTTACTAAACACAGGATATAGTGGGATAATTTTTTAAAATCCCACTATCCTGACTACTAAACTGGGCCTTTAGTCTCTTTTTTCTGAAAACAAAATTCGGTAAATAAAGATCTCCCACATTGTGGGTTTTGCTGCTATGATATTTTTGTTCATAAAAGCAAATATTTTCTCACTGATGTTTCATGTTCCACATACGGGCACAGGAGGTTGGATTTCTTCAACGTACACTGTCTAGACACCTGCTCGAAGAGGACGTTCGAGCTATTTTCGGGTAATACCCAAAACCAATCGGGCTTTTCCTCTTTGTTGTCATACTTTGGATTTTATTCTGTAAAATGTCATGCATGGAAGCTGAGCACAAGATGCAGTACATCCGTTTTAGCATGGAGTAACACGTTACAATCAGTTTATAGGAAAGATCACCAGACAGATATTTTTATTTAATCTACTGAGGATTTTTGTCACGGTCATATGTTAGTTTCAATAGGTAATATTATTATGTAACCTTTGAAATCCCTAATAGTATGAGTACTACTCGAGGTCGAGCATGGTTCCGGCTGCTGCGTCATTTTAGTGTCGGCATGAGTTTGTTCACTTGTCTCCTGCAGTTTGTGTATAAAAATTATGTGTCTTAGAATCTTTCGTTTACGTCAACTGCAGGCAAGTGGTTGTAATGTTGCACTCTCAAATTTCGGATTCATTTTCGCGGGTGGAGATCAGTACTCCACAAGCAACAAGCAGGTACCTAGCTAGCAATAACGATTCTTAAAAATGCATTTGGGTTACCGAGTGAATTTCTCACCTTGGCTTTCTGTCCCAGTCTTCGTTGTGACGTCGAGCATCTACTAGCATGCATCAGATCCTTACCTTCCGATAATTCAAGTAAATCTAGTCAACAGAACTGGGGGCTCCTCGATGAATTCTTGGCGAAAAAATTCGGTTCTGGATCTGGTGCAGTATAAAAGTTCTTTTTGGAGAAGCTATTTGTTATATATACTTGAATGAAGATTGACTATAGTTGATCAAGGCATAAGTCAACTGGAGCTAAGATTATGTACGAGGTAAGAGCTCATTGTGTACTACTATACATGCCGATTTTATTTATTCGATTAGCAAATACATTTATCTGAGGAAAGCAATATCAAGATTCAAGTTTCATGCCTTCTTTACGACTTGCAACACGGTTATGTACAAGCCAAGATAGTTCACAATCTAGTTGCATTTGTTCGTTGATTAAACTGATGATAGTGTCATTTATGAGCAAAATCTTCTCAGCTTCTATTCTGCTGATAATGTTAGAAACCCTACCGAGGTAGGTAAAACCAACACCTTACTACAGTAGCCTGCAAACTACAGTAGGGAAGCAAGCCATACTTGATAAGGCATATGTGACAGTTTATGTTGCTGATAGAATTTGAACTCATGATCTTTGCGCTTAATTATCACTCTCAGAATCACTATAGCAGCCTCTCGACTATTCTGCTAGTGAGTTTATAAGTGCCTCCGCTGTGTTTCTCCTCTGATACCACCTTTTTTTTTTCCCAGAAAATTGATCCTGCAAATACTTTTTGTTGTACCATATTCAATATCGCTGGGGAGTTTCTGAGGAGCCCAAACCATTCGATGGCTGGTGATCTTAAACCGAACAGTTTGAACATTTTCTTTTGTAGCAATTTGTTGGTTGTGCACCATTTTGCCTATTTAAATTTTGTGTTCCGAGGAATAAATGATTCAGCAACATTTCTGGACCAGTCTAGTTTTCCCCTGTCCATGCAAATTATTTGTACCCATTTTTGTCATTACAAATGGAGCTGATGTCATGCTTCGTTCAGACATTATTGTTTGGTTGACACTAATCAATAATATAGGTATGGTTTTCAAACACAAATGACGTGTAAGTTAGCTGTCCGCATGTTTGTTATATGGTGGACGGGCCCCGAGTGTAATCCATCAACGGTTAAATTTGACACTGTTTACGGATTATGGATTCTACTCCAAAATGATAATAGTTTCGCAGTTTATTTCTAATTTTTTTTCTTTTCATAAACCTACGGCTATCGTTAAATAATTTACCACAGGAAATCATTGACACCAAAAGCGCAGAAAACAATATGTGTGGACAAGATTTCAACTCTTGAAAGTGTTGGTAACACCCTCACATAATATTATCCACACGTGGCTTTCGTGTGTTTTTGGTGTCAATGATTTCCTGCGCTATATCACCTCTGATGGGTGTCCTAGTCTTGCAGCCATCTCCCCTCACAAATCGGGCCAATCTCAGAACCTTATTATAGGCCCACGGTCGTGGTCATGAACGGATAGTAGACTCTCCCGGTAGGATTCGAACATACATCTTTAGATGTGGAATTCAGATCCTCAATCAATGGAATAACTCGCGAGGGTTTACTTATAGAAGTTTTGATAGATGATTTTACCATCACAATTGATGTTAATTAAGATCTGTAATTATATAAATAAATATATTTATATGAACCTACATAAATCTTACGGACTATTAATCATATGCTCCAAACACCAGATAGAATAATTAATCCACCACCAATTTGATCTCAGTCAAAATGCGACACACACATAGATTTCGTAACAGCAAAGTGTAATTGTCCATTATAATTAGTAGAGTCCCGTTCCTGTGCGTGACACTCCTGCCCGCGACATTCTCCATCCGTCCGCGACAACAGATCGCGTCCGTCGGATTTGAATCCGACAGACCAGATCTTTGTTTCATTAAAAAACAGAGTCGATCGGGTTTTAACCATTTCTTTCCTCTGACCCGCACTGGACCTAACCCTCATCTTGACGGGATTTCGAACCTGATCCCTAAAAACATATCAGCACCAGAATTGCAAACGTTCGGATTGATACAACATACCTGCACCAGAATTGGACACATAACAACATACAACATATCAGCACCAACAATTTGCGCGGAGAAGCGGAGAATCGGAACTAGAACCTCGAGCCAGAACTCACCAGAACCATATCAACACACGAAGAACCAGAACTAGAACCAAAACTCACCCGACAACTTTGCGACGGCGAGAGACGTCGGGTGCTGGCTGTCCTACGGCGGGAGATTGGATTTGGCGTCGGAATGGGGAGGATTGAGTTTTTTCTGGGTCAAGTGCAGTCCCGCGAGAGAGAAATCTGCCGTTAGGTGAGGGTTAGTTCCGGTGCGGGTCAGAGGCACAAAAAATGGGTTAAACCCGTTGAAATCTGATTTTTAATGAAACATTGATCTGGACCGTCAGATTCAAATCCGACGAATGAGATCTGTTGTCGTGGACGGATGGAGAATGTCGCGGATAGGAGTGTCACGCACAGGAAGGGGACTCATAATTAGTATTCACTTTTTTTTCAAACATTATTACAATAAAAAAAAGGACACTAAACTTAAATAAATGATGGGTTTATGACTCTTCTCCGAACCAACATTTTAAATATTAATTTTAATTTACACTTACAAACTTTTTGCATATACACAATATTGTACACAATGCTACAATTTATCACCAATGATACATGTACATATGTTGGATGTTGTCGCTTGTGGTTTGAGGAATACAGAAAAATCAAATTTAATATATATAAAGAGAGAGTCCAGTTCTTATGGACAGTTTCACTGTGGTCAGTTTTTCCTATCCGTGTACAATTTTTTCGTAGCACCATTCATTTTCGAAATTGGCCGCACCATAGGAAAACATATACATTGTATATGAAAATCCTCATGATTTGGTCCGGTTTCCGACGACGAAGTATTTAGGACTACTTAACCCAAGGAGATTTATAACACTCCGTTAAACGGTGATAACGTCGTCGGGATATCACCAAAACTTGAACATATGCGATTCAATGTATAAACTTTTCAATGGTGCGATCAATTTCGAAAACAGATGGTGCTACGAAAAAATTATCCACGCAAAGAAAAACTGATCATAAAAACCGTTCTGTATATATATTGTTATAATCTATCTGGACTCAAAATTTTAATGAAAATATCTCACATTTTCTTATTTAATTTAACCACACGCGGAAATACATACACATGAGTCGAATCCATAGAAAATGAAAGTTTGTTTTCAATACAAACATTTTGTACACGAATAATTTGTACGTTTTAGGGCTGTCCAAATTTTACCGCCGGTACCGGTACCCGACGCCAGTACCGGTTATATAGCCGGTACCGGTACCAGATAACCCGGTACCGGAACCGGTTAGACCGGTACCGACAGGTTTGTTTGGTAAAGTAATTGAACGATTTCAATTTTTCATTTCTCATTTCATTTCTTCTTCGTTCGTTTCTGAAACTGAAACCCTCCCCGTGACCCCGTCCAGTGTCCACGTCCGTCGTCCAGCAACCTCCACTCCAGCAGCCCTGCACGGTACCTCGAGCGGCGGCCGGAGACCCTCACGGCCTCACCACATCCAGTCATCCTCCTCCTCCCTCGCCTCTGGCTCGCGACTATATAGGTAATCCCTAATTTCGATTTTAGGGTTTTTTCGATTTAGGGTTT
>JAOYMZ010000032.1:97320-152071 GCA_025802335.1 Pinguicula primuliflora | reverse complement strand
ACTTAACCCTAGCCTTAAACGGTGTGTTACGAGGGCTAAAATAACAGTTTAGGACCGGTTCTGACACCATTTCGATGAGATGATTTCAGAACCGGTGTTATTTTTTTATTTCAGTGACCGGAAACCCATCAAAATAGGTGTGTACCGAAATTCTAGACAAGAATTTTCGGTACAACTAGCATTATTGATGAATTAACGAGTGTGTCACCGTCCCGAATATCCGTTGACATTCGGGAACACACCGGGTGTTCGGCGAAGCATGCGAGGTTGGTCCTGTAACCCGCGTCTACACTAATGTAGACCAAAAGTCAGATTTTGAAAATTCCCTACGGCGACCTCCGTCCACTACTTTCTTCCAGAACTCCGCCTGTGTAATTTGAGTGTAGTTTGATCGCTTTTTGAGCGGAGAAATAAGTGGTTGAAGGGGAAAAAATGAAGAGTAGAAGCAGTGGGAAGGTTTCTGCAATATGGATTCCCATTTTCTCCATTTGTTTCTTCTTGATCGGCATGATTTTCACCAATAAGTACGTTGTGGTTTTTAGTTTCCTTGTTTTTCATTTTTTTGCGCTGTTTGGATTTGGGGATTTTGAACTGACGAAGTATTGGTGATGTCTTTGATCCGTTTTTTTTGTAGATTCTGGGGCCCCTTGGAATCGAATAGTCAGCTCATAATGCAGAAGAGACTAGACCAAGAGCTGCAGATCGTTTCTGAAGATTGCATCGCGAAGAAAAAGGTTCAATCTTTATGACACTGTTTGAATTATGAAATGCGTACAATTCTTAAATCTAGCTGCGTCTTTATGAGTTGGAAATGTTCGAGATTTGAGTGCTTAAGTTTCAATTGGTTTAACCTTTCGTTCTTCTCGCTCTGTCCTATCACGGATGTTATAGTTTCAATCCAAATTCATGTTTGAAGAGCTATTCTATCCAAGTTCAGTATTTCGTCGGAACTTATAGACTTATGTTAGTTTTGTTTCTTTTACCAAAAAAATGTTGGCTTTGTTTCTTTCTAAAGATTCAAACTTTGAAGGATTTGTTTCTATAAGGTGGTGAATTGGTTATTGAATCTTAAGTAATTGTTTTTTTTTTCAATAGAAAGATGGAGACAAGGACAAAGATGTGGTGAATGAGGTCTACAAAACCCACGAAGCAATCCAGTGAGTTCATTGTTCACTTATATTTAGTTCTTCAGCATTGTTCAGTTAGTTGACTCCGAATTCTTTAAGGTCATTGGACAAGTCAATATCCATGCTCCAAATGGAGCTGTCTGCTTCAAGAAGCACTCAAGAGAAAAGAAGAAACGGCGCATCCCGTCCAAATTCCACTGGGGCATCACCTAAGAAGAAGGCTTTTATGGTGATCGGGATAAATACAGCTTTCAGCAGCAGGAAGAGGCGTGATACCGTGCGGGAGACTTGGATGCCACAAGGTGAACAACTTAGGAAATTGGAGCATGAAAAGGGAATTGTCATCAGATTTATGATTGGACATAGGTACTCATATTATTTTGGCTTCTAATACTTCCATATGTATATATGGTGCTGTATTGAATAGAGTTATTAACACGATTTATATTTGGTTATGTATCTAGTGCAACGTCTAATAGCATTTTGGATAGAGCTCTGGATTCTGAAGAATCTCAACATAAGGACTTCATCAGGCTGGTAAAAAGATTTTAGCCGCGTATGCTTACTTCATCCTGGTAAGTGGTACCTATGAGCATCTCTGATATCTCGGTCTTTCCATAATACAGGAGCATGTTGAAGGATATCATGAATTATCTGCAAAAACAAAGATTTTCTTTGCTACTGCTGTGGCTCAGTGGGATGCTGATTTTTATATCAAGGTTGATGATGATGTGCATGTTAATTTGGGTAAATAAGCCTGCCCTTTTAATATTCGCTTCGCAGTCGAAGATGACGACTTTTGAACTTCACTACTCAAAGATTTTGTTCTTGCAGGTACATTAGCTGCAACTCTAGCCCGCCATCGAGCAAAACCAAGAGTTTACATTGGTTGTATGAAATCTGGACCAGTTCTTTCACAAAAGTAACCGCATAAATTCCTAACATGTTTAATATTTCGAATCCGTGCATCACAAGCTTGAAAAATCCCGTTTACTTTCCAGGAATGTCAAATACCATGAACCAGAGTACTGGAAATTTGGAGAGGAAGGAAATAAATATTTCCGTCATGCAACTGGGCAGATTTATGCTATATCAAAGGATCTGGCCACCTACATCTCAATCAACCAGTAAGGCGTCCCCTCTGTTTAAGCATTAACTTTCCTTCCGTGCATATTTATTAACTCGAGACTACTGTCATATAAAATTTGAGGCACATACTCCACAAGTATGCCAATGAAGATGTTTCACTAGGCTCATGGTTTATCGGCCTTGATGTCGAGCACATCGATGATCGTAGCATGTGCTGCGGAACTCCGCCAGGTACTATCTTTTCTTCCATAGAAAAACCTGAAGGTTTTCATTCCCAAGCTCCTTCAGTTCATGCTGACAAATGGAGCCTATCTTTGCAGATTGTGACTGGAAGGCACAAGCAGGTAACGCGTGTGCTGCGTCGTTCGACTGGAGCTGCAGCGGCATTTGCAAATCAGTAGAAAGGATGAAGTTTGTACACGAACAGTGTGGCGAAGGAGAAGAGGCTCTTTGGAATGCTTTGCTCTAACTCTAACACGAGAATGTAGGAGTTGCTGCTAAATGGTAATGCATTCCTTTCTTGGTAGCCGCCATAGTTTGTTTCAACTCTGTTCATCCTGAGCAAATTTGATGTGCTTTTTGTATATGGGGGAATTTCTACCGAGGGAGACGGGTTGAGAGTCGGGATTCATGGAATGGTGGATTGATTAATGAAGTGCGGTGGAGGTGCTGACCCCCTTAATTGTTGCTGTTGTATAAAGCTTATATATATTCAATATTATTTTTCTTTAATTCAGATACAACATTTTTTTTGTAATTAAAAAAATAATTTTCCAAAAAAATAATTCAGATACACCACTATTATTATTAAGAGTATCTTCCAAAAAGATAATGTTGAATGATTTAGGTGTTACCGAAAAATGGATGATAATTAATCCGCTTCTCTAAGGCTGGTTGCCACACTTGCGAGGGTAATGATATCTGTACCAGCTTTTGTAAGTAGGGGATCTATTACCTTGAGTAATTTTCATGTGCCGAATAGTAGGGTGTCGAATGATATTTTACTGTGCCGAATATGCATCTCGGCCGTCGGATTACATAATAAAAACATTGCTATTGGATAATGCTATTTTTCTAAATAATTTAAATGTTATAAATTCAAGAGCTAAATATAAACTCAAGGGCTAAATCCTAAAAATCCAAGGGCTAAATCGTGGTTGTATCTCGACCGTCGAATGCAGATTCGACGGCCGGGGATGCATATTCGGCACCCTACCATTCAGAATTTGAAAATTTGTGCTGTTACATTTGCATTTTTTCAGAATTTTCGATGTCGAAATTTTTCGAAAATACCCCCAGAATTTGGTTTTGGTGTCTTAGCTAGCAAAAAAAATCATATAAATATAAGTTTAAAGAGCATCAAACTTAACACAAAGCTTAAACACTATTCGTTCCATGAAATTAAATTCTACAATTAGTTCTAAAAAGATTTCGAAACGAGGATTCCGAAAATATTTAATAGGTTGATTGCATCTCAAATTTGTACATTGACTATCTATTATGGCGTTGATTGCATCTCAAATTTGTGTCTGATTCAACTTTGTCACTATACTTGGCTTTCAGCCCCGTCTGTAAAAAATCATTTTTGTAAAAGATGATTAAGCAGTAAGATATGTTGCTGGTCACTGTCTTTATGTGTAGAAATATCAATAGTTCTTATATTTGAGCATCACTAAATTATTTTATATTGCAATAGAATGTTAAGTAGATGTGATCAACTAAAGATTTCCTGATAAAACAGTTAAACTTCTTCGGCTTATAAGTTCTTTGGATAGATAAGTTTAAATCATTTGAGAACTTATCTGCATTTGAAGAGTTTTATAGAGATGATTTTTGTCTATATGAGTTACACTATTTGAGAACTCAATTGCAACTTTAGAAGGGGTCATTTGCAAAAGTAACTTTCTGATAAATTTGTGTTTAAAAAGTAACCTTAAAAAAAGAATTGTAAAAGCAAACTTCATTTTTAAAAATAAATCAAAAATCGAATATATTTAAGTTTACCATAATAAATGTTGATTCTAAATTGCCGAGTAACGTAATTATACCCATTCCCACTAACCCCAACTACCGGTATGATTTTTTGATCGTCGAAAAATACAAATCAATATTTTTCTTCTATTCTTTCCCATTCTAGGCACAATTTTTCCGGAAACATGCATTAACGAGAGAGAGAGTGATCATCGACTATTCTAGGCCGTGAATAATGTTGATTTTAAATTGGTTTCATTTTTGAAGGTGCGTCTGATTCTGACTTCTAGCTGATTCTTCCTATCTTTAATAGTATTCTGTAGTTACTTTGATGAATTTTAAGCTTAATCATCGGTGACGGCCTGCGTTCTTTCAGCCGACATTTTTGTCGGGATTCTCGACTATGTTACTCTAGCAATTTATCCTGTGTCGCGACATACAATATTCTCTCGCTGGACTCCACAAGAGTCCATGCCGCGTACGCATGTCGAGGCATGCATCTCCATATTGTTCCCATCAAGACGAAAGAAGAGAAGAAGGCTAAGAAAGCTCACAAATTACTTCATGAAGTATCACCATGTATTTTTCATTCAAACCAGTAGAACGACTACTTACGACAAAGATGTTTGTTACCAAAATTGACTACCATCACTCGTCAGCATCCATGAATCTCGCGTAGGCGGTGGTGATGGTGCCTGACTCATCCTTGAAATCCACGAGTGCGGGGACCTCACTCTCCATGAATCGTTGGACGAGTCGGAATATTCGGTGGGTTGCTCATCAACATCTTCATCGCCTTCATCAGAGTTCTCATTTTCATCGTCCTCCTTTTCCTCAGCGTCCTCTTTGTCAACTTCGTCGTCGTTGTCTTCATCATAATCTTCATCTTCGTCGTCGTCGCCATCATAATCATCATCTTGATCATCATCATCATCCTCATCGTCTTCATCCTCCTCATCATCGTCCTTTTCGTCGTCTTCATCCAAGGCAATGAAGGAGTGGGGACATCGACTTTCACGTGCACGGGAGTAAGGGCGGCTGCAACATCGACGTGTGCGGGAGTAGGGGAGGATGCAACGTCGACATGCATGGAAGTGAAGGAGACACCGTGTCGTTGTCGATTCAACATTTTTATTTTTGCAAGCTAGCAACAAGATGAAGAATGGTTCAAGGGAATGAGATCGGCATTAAGACATCACGTCTTTTCATGATCTGCTTTTTCATATAATCGACAAAGTGGAATAAGCACACCAATCGATACAATCCTGACTACCCGGAAACAACATTTGTGCTCCAAACAAAGCAATCAACACAACCCCGACCCATTGTATTTATCCCGGAAGAAGCATTCGTGCTTCAACTATCCTATAATAAGCACATCATCAGTGGTTCCATTCACGTCTGACGGTACGCACGCGACTACACCTGGTAAACCTGAATAATGCAGTCAGGCCATAAATTCTTAAACAAACAAAGCAATTGACAAGACCGCAATGCATCGTGGTTATTCCGAAAGAGACATTCGTGCTCCAACTATAATCATAACATCTATGGTTCTATTCAGATCTGACAGTACGAGCACGACTATACGTAGTAAACCCGAATATCGCAGTCGAGCCCTACACTATTTAACAAACACAACAACCGACAAGATCACGATTAATCGTGGTTATTTCGGAAGAAATATTCGTGATCCAACTATCCTGTATTAAGCACAATATACGTGGTAAACACGAATAATGCAGTCGGGCTATAAATTGTTAAATAAACAAAGCAATCGACAAACCGTGACCTGTTGTGGTTATTCGGGAATAGTCATTCATGCTCCAACTATCCTTTAATAAGTAAAACATACGTGGTAAACTCGGATAATGCAGTCGCGCTCTAAATTATTAAACAAACAAAGCAATCGACATGACGGCAACCTGTCGTAGTTATCTTAGCAAAGTCATTCGTGATCCAACTATCCTGTAATCCATGGTTCTATCCACGTCTGACGGTATAAGCTCGACTATACGTGGTAATCCCAGTTACCTCAGTCGGGGTCCTAAATTATTAAACAGATAAAGCAATCGACAAGACTACGACCCATCATGGTTATCCCGAAAGAGACATTCGTTCTCCAATTATATTGTATTAAGCACAACATACGTGATAAACCCGGATAATATAGTCGGGCCCTAAACTATTAAACAATCAAAGCAATCGACAAGACTACGGCCTGTCATTGTTATCCCGGAAGAGTCATTCGTGCTCCAACTATCCTATAATCCATGGTTCTATCCATGTCTGATGGTATGAGCTCGACTATACGTGGTAATCCTGGTTATCTCAGTCGGGCCCTAAACTATTAAACAAATAAAGCAATCGACAAGATCACGACCCATCGTGGTTATACCGGAAGGCTAGAAGAGACATTCGTGTTCCAACTATATTGTATTGAGCACAACATACATGGTAAAATCGGACAATGCAGTCGGGACCTAAACTATTAAACAAACAAAGCAATAGGTAAGACCACGACCTATCATGGTTATCCCGGCAGAGTCATTTGTGCTCCAACAATCCTGTAATCCATGGTTTTATCCACGTCTGACGGTACGAGCTCGACTATACGTGGTAATCCCAGTTACCTCAGTCGCAGACAAGTTGCTCTTACGAGGTATGTAATGAAGGCTCTTTGTTTCCAATTTACTTGAAAATATTGTCTCCGATCCCACAAGTGCCTTAGCACCCGATAAAAAGTAATGTATTCACACGAATGTTTGTCCATTCATACTCACTTAGCGTATCAAATAGAGTAATTAGAATTTTTTAATATATTTTAGGCATAATTAAATCCAAAATAGCAAAGTCGGAAAGAACTCGACAATCGATAAAAACACGACGCATTCATGGTTAATCTGAATGAGGTATCCGTGCTTCAACTAATCTGTATTAAGTACAACATCCGTATTGTTCTATTCACGGCAGACGGTTAAGCGCAAACCCAAATATTTCAGTCGGGCCCTTACCCTAAATTCTAAACCCTAAATTTCAAATCCAAATTACTTATTTATTTTAATATTTTTCATATACTACGCATGTAGTCTTTTCATAATCTCGCATTTTGTGTCTTTTCATTAACAGAGCGAGTCTTTTCATATTCTGTCGTGATGTATAACAGCTGCAACGATTATGATCATTCAAGATCTTGTTCTATAAATAGATACAATAACAACAAGGAAACCTACTCCTCATTCGTAACACAAGGTTGTCAATGTCGTTTTCTTCTCCAATTTCGTCCCCGCCGTAATAAAGCATACCATATTATTATGTGTAGTTATCTTTATCCCGGAGGATAAACCAGTAGCCTTCTACCAATTACTCATCATTGTGATATATAATTCATCACTTTTACACAGTTTAAATTTCGTGTAATGCCTATATAAACCGTGAGACAAACAATGTATGATTGATTCACATCCAAGACAAGGTATTCTTACGAGGTATGTAATGAAGTCTCTTTATTTCCAATCTACTTGAAAATATTGTCTCCAATCCTACAAGTGCCTTAGCACCCGATAAAAACTAATATATTCACATGCATGTTTGTCCATTCATACTCACTTGGCGTATCAAATAGAGTAATTAGAGTTTTTTTTATATATTTTAGCCATAATTAAATACTCGAATAGGAAAGTCGGAAAGAACTCGGCAATCAATAATATCACGACACACTCGTGGTTAACTTGGATGAGGCATCCGTACTCCAACTAATCTGTATTAAGTACAACATCCGTGTTATTCTATTCACAGCTGACGGCTAAGCGCAAACTCGGATATCTCAGTCGGGCCCTTATCCTAAACCCTAAACTCAAATTACTTATTTATTTTAATCCTTTTCCAAAACAAACACTGTGTGTGTAGTCTTTTCATAAACTATGCGTGAAGTCTTTTCATAATCTCGCATTCTGCGTCTTTCCATTAACAGAGCGAGTCTTTTCATATTCTGTCGTGATGTATAATAGCTGGAACAATTATGATCATTCAAGATTTGTTCTATAAATAGATACAATAACAACAAACAAACCTATTCCTCATTCGTAACACATAGTTGCCAACGTCGCTTTCTTCTCCGATTTCATCCCCGCCAGAATAAAGCACATCATATTGTTATGTGCTGTTATCTTTATCCCGGAAGACAAACCAACAGCCTTCTACCAATTACTCGCCCGCATTCAACATTTACTTTTTACAAATTCAATCTACTTCCTTGAGATGCTTCTGATTGCAGTTCAAGAAAGAAAGTTTGCACATTTGTCGATCAAATTGGAGACACCAACCAACAACTTACAATGACAACACTTGATGAATTCCCTCCCACTATGCCTCTTCCTCTGATTGATCAATCAAATGTTGACTTTATTTTATATAATGGACATGAGCATGAGTATTTTATATTAATTTTCCGAATTGTGTCGATTTTATATAATGGATAAAAGGATTGATTGATAATCAGCATGAATCCATCTTACTAAGGCATTCGTTCCTAACTCGACGAGTCATGTCGATTTTTCAAACACATATTTTTGTCATAGTTAAAAATTCTGAATAGCCTAGTCGGGACTAACACACTTCAGTCGATCCGATCGAGACCCGACGTGGTTAACCCGTCAAACCATTCGTGCTCCAACTATCCGTTAATAAATGTAACATCCAAGGAGACTGCATTAAATTAATGACTACGCGTATCCATTAAATGAATGGGAAACAGCTAGATACCACGTACTAGATGCAAATTACAACTTTAAATAGATTTAACAACAATACCCGTTCATCCTTATCCACAATATGGGTTGCCAACAATGCTTCCTTCTCTGGTTCTATCTCGACTCCGTCAGAATAAGTTTAAGTGGTGCTGGTGTGTCTTCAGGGATAAAGTGCAACATGCATGATAGTAGAACACCCTTCAGCACTCCAACACTGCATGATGCTTTCGAATATGTGTAAAGAGTGCTGTTTGAGATGATGTATTGTGATGGGTTGGGGCCGAGCGAGCCTCCCCAAAGGAGCATAAGGATACGAAAACTAAACACCAAGTACTCCATGGACAACTACGAATGACCCCATTATATGACTTGATTATTTCACAACAATATTTAATGCCACAACAATGACTTGATCATTGAACATTGGAAGGAAAAGGACATGAGTATGAATCTCCATTTTCAGCTTCTTTGACTATGATAGTTTGTAACCTGTTGACTTTATTTTTATATAATTGAAATGAAAGGATTGATATATGAGTATCATGAGTATTATTTAAATTGATTTTTATTTTCTATATAAGATGTTCGTCGATTTTTCTTCTTCTTCCCATCTTAATAAGCCTGAATTAAAAAAAAAATAAGTCTGGATTAAAAGAGCACACAAACCTTAGATAGTGCATTCATTCCTCTAACCACAGTCGAGGCTCTGACGTTACGTGTAAATCTAAAAAGAGCAATAATTATTAAGCCGACCCAAAACTGATTTACTTATGCGGTATCGTCCGACCATACGTGCTTTGCACGTATCGTTTCAGAATGGTGCACTGTATTGCACGACCATACGTTATTTACACTTTCCAAATGAAATAACTCTCTTGCCTTCCAAAGTATCTTTCCGCTTTCCAGCCTGCTCATATATGTGTCTTTTCGATTTCATACGCGCCTCTTGCTAAAGGCGTCATTCGATACAAATGCGACCATATGTGTGTTTCATATTCCATTACTCCTTTCCATGTGTGTCTTCGTTTACATACGTGCCCTTAGCTGCAAAACTTCACAAAACACATAATCAAGATATCTGTCTCGCTCCAAAATTCTTCTTCATCCGATACGGATGATGAACCGGAGGTAAATAACTTCCCTGCACCACCAGTGGATAAGGACGAACCTCAGATGAACCTACTTTGTTGTTTTAAATACTTATTTACTATTGTTGGTTTATGTTTTAAGCCTCTAAAATTGATTCCAAGTCAACAGAGGTTGGTAGTCTGATGGAGGAGTGGTCCAACGACTCAAGTGATGTTGGTGATCCTGACGAGGAACCTGGGGGCACTGAGGAGGAGCCAGAACCTGATCCCCTGGTGATCGCTGCTGCTCAGCGGGCACGAGAAGAAGAATTGAAAAGATACTAGAGGAAAATAGATCTCATTCTGCAAGGGTTGCCACCTCTATCCCCTCCAACACCTCCATGTCAATCACCTCCCTGAAGGAGCCTCCGGGTATGGGTTGATCCCATCCTCAGATGGAGATGTCATCCCCTCCCCCTCAGATAGTGATTCTGACTGTTGAATCATATATTTTTTTACATTTTTTTGTCCCATATCATTACATATTTTTGCTGCGTAATGACATCAGTATATATATGACGAACTTTTGACATGATACGTTGAGTATCAGATCTTTCATTTCTTAATATATCAAATGAAGTTCATAATATATGAAATGAAGTTCACAAAATATGTCACCAACTCATCAAGATTGTTGCAAACAAAGTTCATGATAAACCCTGCACTAATAGAAATCGCTACATAGATCGTGCATGGCCCCGTATAGAAGAGCGGGTTAATCCTGACTATCCTTGATATCAGTAGTCATGTTTCACCCGACCACAGTAGTCATTCATGTGCGTATTTGAGCAACTCTCGCCAGATAGTTGATCGGGGATTCGACATATTTCGACATCTGATAATATCCATGGTTCTATCCCATGACATATTGAAGGAAATTCGAGTCGAATCGAGGTTGAATGGCGTCTTGTTCAATTTGAAGGGTTTTTTTCGACGGAGATGGGTTAGTGAAAAGTCTTTCGGCGATTTACTAGTTTAGAACACATTAAGACGGTTTAGTATTTTATTTATTTTCTTCCTTTTCTTTTATGACTTTTAAGTAAAAGAATAATAAAAGTAAACCAAAAATGAAATATGAGGTTACATTTCAAAATAGGATTTTCGAGGAGGTTAGTTGTCAAATTATTCCACTTTATAAGCATGATGTACTTTGATAGCTTTCATGATTTCTCAAATATGTTTGAGTTGTGTGGGGATTAACACAGATCAACAAAGTACAAGACTCAATTTGATTGACATAGTGATCTACCTTATTTTGACACTTCGAGTTACTACTTCAACACCATAACATGCATTTTCAGTTATGAACCGTATAAAAAGTGTTTTCCCCAATAGAATGAAAAGTCTTATATTACAGATTCGATGTTTGTTTATATTGAATAATAGTTATCTAGTGACATTGATTTGAATCATGTTATCGATGTATTGAGCGATATATTTTGACATTTATTAACTTGATTCAAATTATATATATTATTTTATGAAAAATGCAATTTATACACACTTTATTGACAATATTTGTTGATATTGTGAGGTCAACAAACCACATCTAAAATAAAAGAAATAAAAATAAATGATAAAACTTGTGGTTGTGATGGTTACAAATATGTCCACAAATTGCATAAATAAAGTATATATGAATAGCATTACCTTTATTTTATATTATATTAATATTTAATTTTTGATTAAATATTTTTATTTAAAAAAATAGAAAGAAATTTAATCCTAACTTTTGGGAATTTAACCCCTCGATTTTAAGTCTTGCCCTTGGACTTACTGCATAATAGATGGCGGAATTAGAATCAAATTAGACCCCAAGCTAATTTTTTTTTTTTTTTTGCGCGAATCAATTTAAGCCAAGGATGGACCCAGGGGTAGCGGGCCCGGGCTTCAGCGCGGGATCCCTGGGCCATGACCTTTATTTGCCCAATAGAATATTAAAAAAACAATTTAGCCCATATTTAGCCCAACTCCAAAAAATAATTTAGATTTGCCATAGATTTCAGGCATATTTTTTTCTGGACAGCCAGCGGGCTTAACCTGGACCCGCTGCACCCTAGTTCCGCCTGGCCTGTGCTTATAATTCCTTTCACGCAACCTTGCTTAAATTACAGATTGCTTCGGCCCAAATTTACTTATTGTTATTGAGAATTGACCAGAATGAATTGGGCTGCAATGTTCCTAGATGTTAATTTATACTTCAAGTTCAGGCCTTCATTCCTTTCGCTGCTCTGATCCGATTTCCGAACTCGGCAAATCTGGCCCGTCGGTTCCATCGTCGCCGATGGAGAATTCCGACTTGTTCAGCTCGTCGACGGCGCCACTGACGTGGCACGACTTTCTCGAGCGGATGCGTCACCCCTCTGCTACCGACTTCGTCAAAGCAATCAAAAGGTGTGAAATGTTTTTACCATAACTTCGTCTGCCGCAATCGCATGCTTTATTTCTTGATGATCCAGTCGAGTCGATCATCTTGTTTCGAGTTAATTATAGGTATTTTTTTGGATGGATTTATATTCGCAGTACTAGTAGTAGGTGTTATTTAATGCTTCATAATGAAAAACAAAAATGTATGAGAAAATGAAGAACCCTGTGAAGGCGAAATTGTGGTATTCTCTTGCTGAATCCGGAGTGTAATTGATTTAGATAAACTCCTCAAGAGTTGTGTTTTTTATTTGTTAATTACTTTGTGGTTAGATTTTCTTCTATTTCGAGTCATCTGTTGAAAATGTTAGTTACTCGAAGACCATGTGAACAGTAAATTTAACTTTTTAAAGTGCTAGTGCAGAGTGATGTTTACTTCCTATGACATGCAAATCTCAGCTAAGTTTTCGTTTTTGATGGATTAAGACACAAGTGTTCTCCAGTTCTCTTTAGATGCATGTTAGGCATAACGCCCCAGTTTGTAGTTCTAATTTGGAATCTGCAGTTTTATAGTGTCATTTCTGAACAATGCACCAGACCCGGAGAGGGACAGTGCAGCCGTGCAGGAATTCCTTGGAACCATGGAAGCAGCATTCAGAGCTCACACGCTTTGGGCTGGATCCTCAGATGAGGAGCTGGAGAGTGCCGGTGAAGTGAGTATAATTTCTTTCCTGGAAACAATCTCGTGCATGTGTTTGATGAGGACAATTTTAAACCTTTCCCTTTCTGTGCAATCATCTTCTAATTACAGGGACTGGAGAAATATGTCATGACAAAGCTGTTTACTCGCGTGTTTGCTTCCATTCCGGAAGATGTCAAAGCCGATGAACAGCTTAATCAGAAGATTGCTTTAGTTCAGCAATTTGTTAGGCCCGAGCATTTGGACATCAAGCCGACTTATCAAAATGAAGCCTCGTGGGTGGTGAGTGAAAAGATGAATTTCCATCCATTTATCATAAGCTAGCTATAGCGAAGATAAGAATACAGTATGATGAAACTCTTCTTCTTTTTTCCCAATTGGATACACACCCGTTGATTAATATTTCCTCACATTTCACCAGATAGTGTTGAGGAATGTTTGGTTGTAAACTTAGTTTCCCTTGAGTTGTCCAACTCCAGACTCTCTATCTTAACGACCAGGATTAAAATTCGGCTTGTATGGCAACTCGTCAGGCATATAGTGTTCCTGATTGGAAAATTTCTCCTCTATCTTATGCAGCTTGCCCAAAAAGAGCTGCAAAAGATTAACATGTACAAGGCACCAAGAGACAAACTTGTCTGTATTTTGAATTGTTGCAAAGTGATAAACAACTTGTTGCTCAATGCATCCATTGCATCTAATGAAGATCATCCTGGAGCTGATGAGTTTCTCCCGGTTCTCATCTATGTCACGATAAAGGTAAATTTTCTTATCTACCCAAATATTTTCCACAGCTGTCACTTCTCATGGTCAATAATTGCTGATACTCTTGTATAATATCTTGGGCAGGCGAACCCGCCTCAGCTGCATTCAAACCTGTCTTATATTCAACGCTTCAGACGCCAAACTCGCTTGGTATCAGAAGCTGCTTACTTCTTTACGAACATGCTATCAGCAGAATCATTCATCAGCAATATCAACGGGAAGGCACTGTCAATGGAGGAAGAGGAATTTCAAAAGAACATGGAATCTGCTCAGTCACTTCTTTCTGGTCTCTTGGATAATTCGGAGAACTTGAGCACTCAAACAGATCAGTATCTCGGACATTCTCCTAACACGGAGCCTGTGGAACCAACACCTACCATGAAGTCCAACAAACATCAGCACGGAGCAACGAATGTTAAGCCTCTCGCTGAATCATCAGAGCCCAAATCCAAGAACGATCAAATGTTTGGGAAAGATGTTTCATCCTTGCATAAAGCTCCATCAATTCGAGACCTCGAAAACAAAGGTGCAACCGAGCTGTTAAAGCAAGAAGATGTGAGCAAAGTTTTCCGGGAGTTCCCTTATTTATATTCCCAAGCTGGTGACCTCACTATTGGGGATGTGGAAGATCTACTATCCAATTATAAGCAACTAGTGTTCAAGTATGTCTGCCTGGCAAAAGGTTTGGGCGTCACACCACCCCCTCTATCTACTACTACCACTGATGACCAAATCTCAGAGCTACCTGCCAATGCAAAGCATTCAGAAAGGAGTAACGAACATATATTGACCGACACTGTGCAGAAGGATTCTATAGTAGTTGTGAATGATTCAGTCGATAATCCGAGTTCTGCTATGGAAAATACCGAATCAGAGGTGCTAGAAGGTGACTCAGTTGAAACACTCCATCAAAGCGATGAAAATTCTCGATGAATATATGATGAATTTCATGAGTGGTGTTTTGTTGCTCTATTTGGTATGTGAAGCTGAATCAAATCAAGAAATCGACAAGAAAAGGTGGTAAAATTCGTTATTGTGAACCGCACTGATCATAGATATAGCGAAAAGAAGAAAGGAGCTCCCAGATCACATGTACTTAGACCGAGACAGAAATATGGCAAAGGGGCCCCTATTTCGTGGGGTTGTCCTCCACATCCACATGGTGGTGTCGGCAAATAAGACCGTGTGTCCACCGTCACCGCCGAGTAGCATTCATCTTCTCGTCTGTTTTCAATTCCAAGTTCTCTGAGACAGGGCCCTGCAGAGGAATAATAAAATTGTATCTCGTTCTTATAGAAGTTCTGGATCCGACCTGTGAATGTGATAATGCTGAACTGTAACTGCAGGTAGTGGCTGTACTGTAAGCATATCCTCACATGTCTAAGTTTGATTCTTTATCCAAGTGTAGCTTTTACTGACCTTCCACTTCCAGTTCCAGTTCCAGATCCATCCCTTCATTTTCACATACTGAACACGAGAAACGGACAACGGAATGGGAAACTTACATGATAATAACAGCATCCATCAGCACCACCGCCGGAAAACCATTTTTCTCACGATACTTTGCTGGTTCTCTATCAGAGGCATAAAAACGAGCCACCACCGCAAAGATCCGAAACTTGCCGCCGCCGGCGAGCCATCTTCTCCGCAGGTAAGTTGCATGGGCAAAGTCAAAAGAAGCAAACGGATCATCGGCCTTCCCGCTGTCAAACCGCCGACCGGCATTACAAACCAACACCAGAGATCCTACTCCTTTCTCAGAAGACTGTTATCCAGCGCAATGGTTTTACCCCCATCATCTTCGTCTGTACCCGTCATTGGAGGCGTGAGAACCGGAAGCAAGAGTTGCAGAAGTAGCAGAGAGATGTGGCAGAGGAATCCTGGAAGTTCAAGGCGGAAGAATGACGGGGACAAGTGCGAACAAGATCGCAATGTTGTGGTACTGAACATTGCTGAACTTGATCCTCCTTTGCCGGTGGTGAAGAGGGCGGCGGAGCAGCCACTGGTAGTCAATCTATGGAAGAGAAGACTTAATGCGGCGGCTTTGAAAAGCTTGCAGATACAACCGATTCATTCGCGTATCACCGGATCTCAACCAGAAACTGTCTGATTGCGTCTCTCCATACATTCCAATTAGACTATGCTAAAAATATCATGTAGAATCTGCTGGGAGATTTCTTCTTTTTTCATGCAAATACACCTCAACCATGACTTTATGTGATCAGCTCTGCTCAAAGTGTGAAAATAAGAACACAAGATTTATGTGCTTCGCCAATTGGCTACGTCTACGAGGGGGACAACGAAGTGCAGCTTAGTCGGTAAGACACTTCAACTTTGACCAATAGGTCGAGGGTTTGAGTCATGAGGGGATAAGTGGAGACTCACTATTGATCCTCTTTAAAAAAAACGTCTACGAGGGAATTTTTCTTATATTTTATTCACTTGTTTGAGGTTACATTTATACACACTTCCTCACAATCCCAAGGATCCCCATAATCCCATGATTGAAGGAATTTGGTTAAGGAAGGATTATCACTTAATATCCTTTCCTTAATTACATCCAATTTCCTAACACTCTTCCTCAAGTTTGGTGTTGGATATTCGATGCCCAACTTGGATAATATATCATGGAAGACTCGACCGCTCACAGCCTTGGTCGGAATATCAGCAAGTTGCTCCTCAGACCGCACATAGGGAAGTGTTATTGCATCCATCTTCAAGTTTCTCTTTGATAAAATGGTGGTTCACCTTTACATGTTTAGTCCGATCATGTTGGACTGGATTCTGAGCAATCTGAATGGCTGCCCGATTATCACACCGTAGAGTGCACGCCTGGGATGGTGCGAAATCCAACTCTGTCATCAATTTTCTTATCCAAAAGACTTCTGCCACGCCTCGAGCTACTCCACGAAATTCGACCTCAGCACTAGATAATGCAACCACCTTCTGCTTCTTACTCCTCCACGTGACTAGATTCCGCCAACGATAGTGAAATATCCAGAGGTAGAGCGACGATCAACTAGATTGCTTGCCCAATCAGCATCGGTATAGACTTCAATCCTCAAATGTCCATTTCTTTGAAATAGGATCCCTACATCGAGGGACTTTGAAATATGATCCCTACATCGGGGGACCCCTTCAAGTACCTTATTATCCTTAGAGCTGCATCCATATGATTCTTCTGGAGATTGTGCATGAACTGGCTCACAACCCCCACAGCATTCGCAATGTCCGGCCGAGTATGGGCTAGGTAAATCAGTTTTCCCACTAAGTGCTAATAGCTTGCTTTGTTTGTGCTCTCGACCTCTTCCTTAATTCTGAGACCATGATTCATTATCATCGGAGTGTCGATTGCCTTGCATTCCAGTAGTCCAGTTTCTGCTAATAGATCCACAATGTACGTCCTTTATGAAATATAGATCCACTGTCGTAAACGAGCCACCTCAATACCAAGAAAGTACTTGAACATCCCCAGGTCTTTCATTTCGAACTCTTTGAAGAGATTTCCCCTCAAGTTTGCGATCTCTTCTGTGTCGTCTCTGGTAATGATCATGTTATCAACATATATGATCAAACACGTAATTGCCTGAGTCCGACGCTTCAGGAACAAAGTTTGACCAGAGTTGCTCTTTAGATATCCATACTTCTTCATAGCCAATGTGAATCGTCCAAACCAGGCCCCGGGGGGGCTGTTTCAAACCATATAGAGCTTTTCTCAGCCTACATACTTTATCAGCACCAAAATCATCAGAAAACTCGGGTGGACCCTCCATTATACTTCTTCACTCATATCTCCATGTAGGAAGCATTCTTCACGTCGAACTGATGTAGATGTCAATCTAGATTTGCCGCAATCGAGAACAAAATCCGAACTGTATCCAACTTTACTACCAGAGAGAATGTCTCGGAGTAGTCAATCTCATATGTCTGAGTGTACCCTTTGGCAACAAGTCAAGCCTTATATCATTCAATAGATTCGTCTGCTTTCCTCTTCATTGTATAAACCCACTTACAACCAACTGGTTTCTTTCCTCTAGGCAACTGGCATATCTCCCAGGTCTCATTTTTCTTCAAGGCACCTATCTCTTCCTCCATAGCTTTCCTCCACTCAGGTCTCCCCATAGCCTCTATCTCGTTCTGAGGCACTTCATCAGCATACGCTGCATTAGTGAAAGCGCGAGCAGTTTCAGTAAGACTCCCCTTGACCAAATCAGCAATAGGATACTGCTTCGTCTTAGAATCATGATCCGGAGTATACTTCTTTGGCTTCACTCCCCGAGTAGCCCTCTAAGAAAAGGCATACTTGGGTGTCCCCGGGTCGGGTCCTGCAACATGGTCAGCCATAGAATCTACAGAGTATTGGGTCTTAGAGAGGGTGGTGTCTACCTGAATATCTGTAAGAGGAGACAGTTGAGATGGTCCTAGCCTGATCGTCCAGTGTCCATGTCATCCGAGGGTGGTCTACTCGACTCATGAGACGACTCTGGCACGTGAGGCGCATGCATGGATGTAGGGATGGATGATGGGTCTGGTGCGTGAGGCACATGAGACGCAAGTGTCGGAGGATTGAAGTTTGGGCTTGGCGCGGGAGGCGCATGCATCGACTGTGGCAAGCTGTGAGATGTCAACCAATCAAGAGAGTCGAATGTCATTGGATCCTCCTCCTGACTCCTTGATTGGTTAGAGGAAAGATAGTAGTACTCAGTTTCGACAAAGTTACAATCCATGGTAGTAAGGAGACGTCTAGTCGGGGGGTGATAACAGCGATAACCCTTTTGTGAGCCCTCATAGCCCACAAAAATACATTTCTCTGCACATGCATCAAATTTTGACCTGCTGATCTTTGGACATTGGACATACACTGTGCACCCAAAGACACGGGGAGATAAAGATATAGATGGTGAAATAGAGGAAAAATCAGTTAATGCCTGAATGGGCGTTTGAAAATCCAAATTTGTGTGGGTAGGCGATTAGCCAAAAACCGATGTTGCGACAGTCTCGGGCCAAAAAGGAGATGACACATGGGACTCAATCATCAATGCATGAGTAATCTCAAGAATAAATCGATTTTTCTTTCTGCTACAACATTTTGTTGTGGGAATAGGGACACGAAGTCTGGTGCAACATACCTTTTTCAGAGCAAAAAGTTTTCATCTGGTGATTCACAAATTCACCCCCATTGTCCGACCGAAGAATTTGAATTTTTGTATGAAACTGAGTAAATACCATGTTGTAAAATTGATCAAATTTGTCAAAGACATTTGATTTGTTTTTCAAAAAAACTCATGTCATACGAGTACAATCGTCAATAAAGAGGACAAAATATCGAAGGCCTGACCCCCATGGACAGGTGCAGGACCCCAAACATCATGGTGGACTAAGAAAAATAAGTGCGGAACACGAGTATGCTTTTAAACAAATGGTTGTCTGCCGGTTTTGGCCAAAACACAAGTTTCATAATGGAAAGGAAATTTAGAAAGCTGGGGAAATAACCAACGGAGATATGAGTGAGACGGGTGTCCCAATCGACGATGCCACAGCTCAACTCTGGGGATCAGGTGACTCACGAGTCAAGAGCGTCCATCCTTCGAGAGACACTTCATCCACATAGTACTGGCCATCCTGTTCAGTTCTATGCCCAATTATCTTCCCCGAACGAATATCCTGTAAAATGTAGAAGGTAGGGTACATTAGAACCACACGGTTCAACTCCTTCAAAATATGACTGATAGATAATAATTTGTATGATAACGATGGCACATAAAGACACTTGGATAATCAGATAAATAGAGATATTTCAATAACTTCAGCACTTTTTACTAGAACATAAATCCCACTCACCGTCTGCACCACCTTTTTTGAGGTTTTCTGCATTTCAACAATATCAGATATATCATGCATGAGTAATAGTATTAGTGGCTCCACAATCAAAAATCCACTCTGGATTTTTCTTAGAACTCGATTTTTTCATCACGTGGGCCTGCAGCATTTATGTGGACCTGCAGCACTGGACCCCTGTTTCGTCGACCCAATTTCCGAAAAACCTGCAAAATTAATTCTGCTTGGCCCAGTTACCGCAGGTTCAGATCTGTTCGGCCCATTTCTTGTAAGAAAATTCTGTTCTGGCCCAATATCACATATATCATCAATTTTACCGAAACACCCCTGAGGAAAGAAACGAGCCTGTACAAACTGTGAGGGCTGATTTAGTAATTTCACTGCCATTTTCTTTTTATCACTACCTGGTCCTCGGGTTCGAGTGTCGTGCACTCGGGTTTCGACATGTTCGATATGGATCCCTTCTTCTCGCCGATTTTGGCCGGACCAAGGTTGACGTTCGCGATCTCATCTGCCAGATTTTCCTCCGGAGTTGTGTGGCTACCGTCTGTAACGGCGGCACAGCCGCCTCTCCTTCCAAAACTAGCACGGCCACCACATCTTCTTCCGCCGTGATTCGCCACTTGGATAACCCTTCATTTTGAAGCATCTTTGTTCCCAATGGCCTACGGTTTGACAGTAGTCACAAAAGGGCCGTCAATAGGATGATTTGTCGGAGTATACTGCAAAATCTGATCGACGATCTCCTGAATTTTTCAAATTTCTGGTAAGTAGCTGAGGTGTGGTCTTTTCGGTTTTCTCTGGTCATGACCCGTATGTATAAGGAATTGCATACAGAGTAATAATCTTCCAACTGTAATGATCCCTGCACAATTCGATCAGTTTTATTGACTAAATCGAAAATTTCCAGACTGTCTTCACCTGAGTTGAACGTTCTTGCAAGAATTTTCCACAGCTCGTACGAATTCGGATAGTTGATAAACTGATTCACCAGTCGTTTATCAATGGATTTGGTGATCCATTGAAAAACCTGCATATCCTTTTTCCTCCACTCCTTGTAGCCTGAATCTGTTTTTGGCAGTTCTGCGGCTTCGCCAGTGATGAACTCCAAACGATCCTTGCCGATTATGGCTAATTCCATTATACAGGCCCATAGAACATAATTGTTCGTATCTAATTTTGCATCGATGATGACAGAGGCTTCTTCATCCTCCTTGGTTGATTTGCCAGAAGTCTGAGATGCCATGATTTCATTGAACTGTTGAGACAGAAAGTTTCTTACTTTAGTTTGTGGGATTGTGAGGTTTGTACTTGTTGATTTTCCCCCATGACTTTAACCACTTTGTGTTTGCATAATCCCATGATTGAAGGGATTTGATTAAGGAAGGATTACCACTTAATATCCTTTCCTTAATTACATCCAATTTCCTAACAATAAGGAGTCCATATTAATTTACTAACATCAACATCACGACCACCACGATCACCAGCTTTAAGATGATGCTCCAGAACCTTAGGATCCGCGCATATGACATGCTAGCCCTTGCGACATTGTATCCATTCTAGATTATGAAGAGCCGACAAGGTATCATGTGCTTTAATTGCTGTTATGTATGTCACTCACTAAGTTCCTAGAGAAGGTATTGAAATGGATTTGTACATCATCTGGAACCACAGCCAAGTTGGTAAAATAGACTGATTTTTCAGTGCAAACCTTAGTAGAGATGTTCCCTTGGTGTTTCTTCAGAATATCCAGTAGAATGCGCGTCCAATATCCCCTGTAAATGTTCCAACTTTACAACTCTTTCTTTGATAGTTCATGTTCTGCACATGTCAGCCAAGTCATTATAAGAAATTGCTTTGATGATAGTCTGAGAGAAACTGCTTCAACTACCAATATTCACCCCAAACAACAATGCAAAATGATAAGGGAAAGGAAAATATGAGAAGGAAAACAACAAGAAAAACACATGTGAATACATTATTGGATGATCATTAATTGTGAGATCACTCCATAATCTATAGTATGCTGCTAAGTGTGTTCTTGTACTTTTCCTGCCCACATTTTCACTCCCAATATCATCTTCCAACAACAACACATCAGACATAGGAAGTTAACTGCAACTGGATCAGCACATAAATTCTTATCCTTCCTTATATCGCTGAATAAGAAGTAATTTATGCAATAAAATTTCAGGTATCGCTATGTAACAGACAACATTTCTTAGTGTCGAATTCTAATACTGTCTATCCAATGTTGATCTGACGACCAGGATTATATCACTTAAGTTAAATGAGTGTTTAAATCCCGGTCGTCCACTGTTGATCCGACGAACATGATTAGAATTCGGCATCTAAGAAATATTGTCCAGTACATAACGTCCCACACCAGAAAATTTCTGATAATTTATGTGTCAATGTGGTTTGGCAATTAGTTAATTATAAGCTTATCCACTACAATCCTCCCCCGAATAGAAAGGGAAAACAGATATTTATACTAATACAGTTTTTTTGGTTAGTATATAAATACAATTGTATGGAGCTGGAGGCGGAGTACAATAAAGAGCTTACATAACGTGAAGAAATGGGCTCATACCCCGCCCAAGTCAAAGGCCCATTCACATAAGCCTAATCGAGACCCGAAAAGGGAGTACATCTATCTCATTTATTTTTCTGGTACACACACAAACACACTATTTTATTTTAATTACATCACATACATGCACGACCCAAACCCGAATAAGTTGCCTAATCCAAATAAACCGAATGATAATAAATTTGTCTTTAGCCATGATTTCTGATCAGTCCAAATAGAGATTAAAATGGTTGAGTTTTATTAGGCTGTGCAGAATCATTAAATAGAAATTGAGCTCATATTATTCACAAGCCTATACTTTGGCGGAGTAATTTTCAGCTCTAGAATGATGCTGTCGAATGGTGGTGCCGAATTCTAGTCTGGACTGTTGGATCAAAATTCAACGGTCCAGATCAAATGACTCATTTAACTGTTCACTTAAAACACTTTTGATTTGGACCGTTGCATTTTAATCCAACGGTCCAGATTAGAATTCGGCACCATCATTCGGCACACTATTCGGGACAGGAAAAAAATTCCAGCACCGACCTCAGTCATGTTATGTACAACCATTAGAGGACGTGGTAGTCAAATAGGAGTTGACCTACTGGTTATGGAGTGACAATTGCACTATAATATGTTCAAATCGACTAACCCACCCAATTTTCCTCTTCCGCCCTCTCCTCGGGTTCTGCCGCGTCGAGGATTGAAAAACTTCAGGACGGTCTCCGTCTCCTTGATACACAGCTGCGCAACGAAGTCATCTCCCGCCACTAGGACCTCCTCCTCCATTATATCCGCAGAATCCTCTCTATCCTCCCTCCGCGCCTCCGTTTCCTCTCTACAGTCCTCTGTTCGCCATGTCCGCTCCGAGATCTCCGATACACACCGGGTCATCTCCACGCAGACACTTCAGCTGAACAACATTCATTCTGCCTCTCTACAGCTTCAGGGTACTATTCGTACTCTCCGCTTCATCCAGAAGCTAAGGAGCCTTGTGGAATCACAGCCGGATTTGTCAAGATGGGATCTTTCCAAGGCAGCGCAATTGCATTGTGAGGTTTTGACTCTATATAAGGAGTCCCAATTGTCAGGAATCGATGTGGTTGATATTGAATTGAAATGGGTTATTGAGATTGGCTCGGCCATACGTGAAGAGGGGATGAAAGTATTGGAAAAAGGTCTTCAGAGTTTGAATCAACCTGAAGTTGGGTTAGGTCTGCAGGTTTTCTATAACATGGGTGAATTGAGGGGGACGGTGGATGGGTTGGTTAGCAGGTATAAGCAAATGGGAGTAAAAAGTGTTAGTAATGCGTTGGATATGAAGGCTATTTTAGGGGGGAATGGTTATGGTGGAGGAGGTCCAGGAGGGGTACAAAGACATGGAACCCCACAGATTGGAGGTGGGGCAAAGGCAAGGGAGGCTCTTTGGCAAAGAATGAATAGTTGTATGGATCAGCTGCATTCAATAGTGCTCGCTGTCTGGCACTTGCAACGAGTGTTATCCAAAAAGCGTGATCCATTCACTCATGTTCTGTTGCTCGATGAGGTGATGCAGGTAACTGGAACACTCTCATGTTATGTCTCCTTGGTTACTTTTTGTATGTGACAAGTGAAAATTTTGAAATTGGGATCCCGTTGTGCCTTTAAAAGGATTAATGAGTTTGTTCTAATTCTTATATATCTTTCCAAGAGCTGTGCTATCAACATCCTCGGATCAAGTTTGTGATGAGTATCTTTACAGCTAATTGTATTCGGAGTTCAGACTATGCTAACGATAAATCATTGGGTGCTAAGGATGAGAGGAATTAGTGCAAAGCGATCGAAATGAGCTTAATGTTGTTGTTCCAATCTGATAAACGGATTTTGTAGAGATTTGAGAAAGGTTCTGCTCTTTTTAGAATAAAAGAATCATACTAAGTTGTCTGTTTTCCATGTCAACAATGTTTACATGAAAATACCAGTCCAAAGAATTAAAAATAACATCAAGCTTCCCTATGATATTCTACTCCCTCTGTTTATGCTGGGAAAATGGCTGCAAGAGTAAGGTCCTTGTTAGAGGAGGGTTTTGTTTGAGAATGCATGATCTCTCAGAAAATATCTCTAAACATTAATGGCGGTTTTAAGTTGACGTCAGGTGCTTTATTCATTTTTCTTGGATCTGATTCTCTTACAAGTGGCATTGTTTTTTTATCTATATTATATACCCTCTTTTAGTTCTACCGTCTGTAGCTCTATTTGCTTCTCAGTATTGCTGGTGCGTTCCCAGGAAGGTGAGCCAATGTTAACAGATCGAGTTTGGGATGATTTAGTGAAATCTCTTGCTAGCCAAATGAAGGCTACATTTACTGCATCAAGCTTTGTCAAGGAAATGTTCACTATTGGGTTACCGAAACTTTTAACAATGATTGAGAACCTCCTTGAAAGAATTTCTCGTGATACGGATGTCAATGGAGTTCCACCAGCCCTTGCTTCAGAAGGCAAGGGACATATGGTGGCTACCATTGAGATATTCCAGACGGCATTTTTAGCACTTTGCCTGAGTAGACTGTCAGATCTTGTAAATTCTGTATTTCCAATGTCAAGCCGCGGGAGTGTCCCTTCTAAGGAACACATATCAAAGATCATATCACGCATCCAGGAAGAAATTGAAGCTGTGCAGTTGGATGAGCATCTGACTCTTCTCGTCTTTCGTGAAATCAGCAAAGTTTTACTTCTGCTTGCTGAGAAAGCTGAATACTACGTAACAGCTCATTGAGTCCTTGAAATGCTTCCTTATTGAGCTTGAAGTTTGTCGCCCTAATACCATCAGATCTGCATGTCTGGAAATTTAACATACCCTCTTACTCCTCTAAAAGGATTTTGAACTTGTGATTCTGCTTTGGAATTCACAACTGAACCTTGATCGCAGATATCAACAGGCCCTGAAGCCCGCCAAATAACTGGCCCTGCAACTCCAGCACAGTTGAGGAATTTTACATTGTATCAACATCTCCAAGAAGTTCACACAGTGTATCATCAATGATAGCAGCTTCGCTCTCTGTTGCTACAGATGTTCTATCCCCGGCTCTAGGTACAATATATGGTGTAGCTGGCGATTCAGTTACGCCCTTATTTCAAGCCATGCTTGACCGTCTGCAGTCATGTATCTTGCAAATTCATGAACAGAACTTTGTTGGCCTGGGAGTTGATGCTGCTATGGATAACAATGCATCTCCTTATATGGAAGAATTACAAAGATGCATAATTCACTTCGCTCCGAATTTTTATCCAGGCTGCTGCTGCCTTCTTCAGGTGCGGTCTCTTCTGGAACTGAAACTATATGCACAAGGCTAGTAAGGAGCATGACTTCTCGAGTTCTGGTATTCTTTGTAAGACATGCATCACTTATCAGACCCTTATCCGAGCCAGGGAAGTTGAGAATCGCTAGGGACATGGCTGAAATTGAACTGTCCGTCTCCCAGAACTTGTTTCCCGTGGAACACCATATCGTGCCCTCCGAGCATTCCGACCTATTCTTTTTTTGGAAACATCTCAATTGGAATCATCCCCTCTTCTCAGGGATCTTCCCCCGAGCGTTATACTTCACCATTTATACACCAGAGGTCCAGAAAATTTGCAGTCCCCACTACAAAGAAACAGCCTCACACTTCTACAATATTCACTGTGGATAGATTCGCACGGCGAAGATCAGATATGGAAAGGCATCAAAGCCACTTTAGATGATTATGCTGCTCAAGTGCGGACTAGAGGAGACAAGGAGTTCAGCGAGGTTTATCCTCTGATGATGAAAATTGGCGAATCTTTAACAGGAAAGGCATCTTGAACATTTTTTTTCACAGTGATTGTAGATCTTCTGTGTAGAGGACACAAAGGTCATGTTTCTCTTTCTTTATTCATTCTTCTCGTATACAACCTGTCTCAGCATTGCTTGTTCAGTGCGGTAATTGTCCTTTTATTGCCGACAGCATTTTCACTTACAAAAAGACTTGAGAAATAATATGATGAATCTATCTTGCTATGAGGATCTGCTGTTACTTTTCTGGTCTTCTGTCCGCCTTTATTAGATTTACGTAACAATTTGAGATCCTGATTTTTTTGTATAGTTAATGTAATTGAGGAATTTGAACCGTAATATGTGTGAGCAATTATTATTTTCATAATCACTAAGGCAGTCCCACTTTGACAATTTGGGATCCTGATGAATTCATGTATCCCGAATTTTGCACACTAAACTCCATTTCTTAGTGCTCAGATCAAATAGCCAAAAACATGGAAGAGAGGAGTATACATTAAGGTAACTCATTGTGTAGTGTGCAGTGTTATCGTGACATTGCAGGATTGGCCTGTCAACGAGCCCATGCAAAAGTGTTAAACAGCGATCCACCTACCGCACCAATCTCATTATGCCACTTAGACATGCTCTTCTCAGTGTACGCCCCCACTCCTGCAAAAACATACCCCATTGTGTTGCTTCATAAGTTTAACATTCAAAGGATAAATTTAACCTTTGTCTGCTACATAACCACCTTCTAAGCAACACAACAGAAGACATCTTTTATTATCTGTTCCAAATGAGGAACTCGTATACAAAGAACACAAGCAAAGTCCGTAGACAACACGATCATCAAGGTCAACTCTTGCTGGTTGATTTCTCGGCCGGTGGAGGGAGTCTGTACAAAGACTTGAGCTGCCTGCTGATCAACTTGCTACTGTTTGCAGCCTTTTGCAACTCCAACTCCTCAGACCACCATTGCTCCAGGCCGTGAGCTTCAAGAAACTTTTGGTTCCCTTTAGTAAACACGAAAAGCTTTGCAGCACATGGTGATGGTGGTGGTGGCATTACACTCTTAGCAGCTTCAGCATTCTCATTTTCGGCAACAACATCACTGGCGTTTTTTTCCTTCTCCACCCGATCAGTATAATAGCAGCAAATGTAATCACTATTATTCACATATAGATGAGGTATCCACTGCTTTGATCCCAGCTTCGAAGACTTGCCGTCCGCTTCGTTGTTATCATGATTTCCATTTCTTGAAGGAAGCATTGATCTCATCACCCTTTTCCATATCATCCCTGTTCTTTCACCTACATCTCTCAGGCCTGAAGCCAGAGAAACCGATGGTGGATTGAACAAATGCGTCTCCACAAATATCCCTTCTTTCGCTAGAGCTTTTCCCACTTGCAGAGCGAAGCCGGCTCCCAAAGAATGTCCAGCGATACATATACTGTTGCTTCCATACTTCTCAGAGATTAATCTCAATGCATTTAAAGTGCAGTTGAACCTAAACGATCCCTTGAGGCTTTCCCATACTAAGAAGCGCAAATCATCTTCGATATCCCTTCTGATTGTGGGGCTCTTGAGGAGTGTTCCTCTGAGAACCAAAACAGCCCTTGGTGCACCGCTTGGTCTCAGAAGTAGGAAGTCTGATAATGCAGCTGCACGGTCCCATTCGAGAATTGCTCCGAATATGGATCCGTCCCTTTCATCTACAAGGGATTGCACCAGTTTGTACTTGAATGGTATCCACCACTTTGGGGCGAGGGCGTCGTGTTCAGTTCTGTTTTCTTGTCTGTCCAGCTCTAATAAGTAAACTGCTTGTATAAAGCAGGCGATTACGGTCCTTTTGTAATTGTGGTTCTTCCTGCGCATATAATTGAATGAAAGATGATCTTTTTATAGTCAGCGAACACAAATCAATCCACATTTCAGACCAAAAGTCTCTGCAGGCAAACAACTGAATCAGGTAAGATCAAGACTTTTTCCGCGCACAGCACCACACAAATTCCAATTTAAACTACAATGCACTCATTCAGTTCACAGAAGAACAGCCGGGTTGCCACTTGCCACACATGCAAAAGAACTATATATCTGAAACAACAAAATGCTGGCAAGTTTAGATAAGGACTAACCAAGAGGAGCTGATGAGGTCTTTCCAGTTTATAGAAGGAACATTACGCGGCCCAGATACGTGAAAAGCGTAGGGATGCTCGATTTGGGTTACGGGCTCCGTTTTCACACTTTCACTATCACTGTCTTGATTTATTTCTCGTGCATCCACCGCCTGCAAATCCACATCTTTCATCTCATCCTCAGCCTTCTTCCCCATCTCCACCTCCAAATTCTCTCGACTGTGGCGAAATGCAATCTCTACGAAAAAATAAGTAGAAACAGAGAAGGCAAGTGTGGGTGATCTGGGTTTGAATTTATGGTAATTGTAGGCCGATCTTACTTTTGCTAGGTTTGAAAACAACGCATGGTTTTGTTTTTCCGGTTTGAAGGCAATGAATCATCTATAACGGTCATATTTTCCTTGTGAATCGAGGTTTTGTTGCCTTCTTGCTGACGTTGGCTGGGCTTTGTCGGGAATCTAATCAAGGGCACACTCAATCTACGCGACGAAGGAAAGTTTAATTTTTAATGAATTTAAGATTATCGAAGTTTGGGCCCATTGATATCGCTTTTGTCAAGCGAGACATGAAAAAACGTGCCCCCATTCGCAAAGTTGCATTCTTATTTCCCTGTGAAAAACGCTCTTGCCCTAAAGTCTCTTTCCGATCAGCTTTAACCTTTGCCGACCGTCTGTTTCTGCAGATCCATTATGAATGAAGTCTGAAGCTGAACTATATGCATCCGTATAGTTGAAGAATTTTTCGTCGAAATAATTTCGTGGGGATGGCGGGAGTTTCTGTGGCGGCGGAGTGGCAGCTCCTCTTCAACCGGTACTACCGGAAGCCGGAACTATATCAGATGCAGTGGAAGAATGTAGACCTTAATCGTAACAAAATTGCCTGTGCTCCATTCGGCGGACCGATCGCCGTTATTCGGGATGATGCCAAGATCGTCCAGCTGTACGCGGAGTCGGCGCTTCGCAAGCTCCGCATTTTCACCTCCTCCGGACGGCTGATCTCCGAAACTGTGTGGAAGAATCCCGGCGGGCGCCTGATAGGCATGTCGTGGACCGACGACCTTGTTCTAGTCTGCATCACGCAGGATGGTACCGTTTATTCGTACGACATCCACGCCGAGTTAGTCAACACCTTCTCGTTAGGCAAAGAATGTTTCGAGAATAGCGTTCTCGATTGTGTTTTCTGGGGAAATGGTGTGGTTTGTATTAACGAGGCGTTTGAAATTTTTACGGTGCCGGATTTTAAGGTCCCGAAGACTGTAAAATTGGCGAATTGTAACTTGGAGGAGCTTCCGCACTGTATGGCGGTGATTGACCCACAGTACACGAAATCCGGCGATGTTGAGCTACTGTTAGGGGTTGGAGATTCTGTTCTGTTGGTGGAAGAAGATGACGTTCAGCAGCTGGCTCTGGCACCGGGGATTGGGCCATTGCAGAAGATGGTCGTCTCAAGGAAAGGAGAGTTTGTTGCTTCATTTAACCATGACGGAAGGCTTCTAGTTATGTCTACGGATTTCGCCAATGTGATATTCGAGCATACTTGTGAGGTAGTGCTTGAACAATAAGACTCTTGAATTATGCGAAAATATAAACTTGTTACTCCAAATTAACCACTCTGCTAATGATTTTGGACTGTTGTCCGAACTCTTTCCTTTTGGTCACACTCCCTCTTCCGGCGGTGCATATGATAATCTGTTCGATCCTTTCTTTTTATTCTTCTTCTTTCTTCTGATATTATTATTTTCATGTGTACATGTACACATTTCTTTTTGTGGTACCAGTCAGGCCTTCCTCCGTCACAGCTAGTTTGGTGTGGATTGGACAGTATCTTACTTTACTGGGACGACATGCTATTGATGGTTGGCCCCTGTGAGGATCCAGTTCGTTACATATACGATGAACCGATTATTCTTATCCCAGAGTGTGATGGAGTGAGGGTTCTCTCTGATACTAACATGGAGTTTCTTCATCGAGTTCCAGATTCTACCGTATCTATCTTTCAGATTGGAAGCACCTCGTCTGCTGCTCTATTGTATGATGCCCTGGACCATTTTGACAGGCGTAGTGCCAAGGTATTCTACATCATTCATGTCATGTTTGATGTAATTTCTCATACTATCCGGTTGATGCATACATATATCCTTCCATTGCATTCAATTTCTTAATATATTTTTTTGGGTGTTTTCATGCTACACTGGAGGGAAACAATTCGGCCAGTAATTTTTTTTGATAGCAGGATTTTTGAACTGAGTAGTTCTGAATTCTGATTAACCGTTTACTGAACCTTTATTTAACTTAAGATTAACTGGCTGCTCGTTTTACTGCCATACAACCAGTTTTGAGTGTTAAAATAATAAGGTTGAGACTCGTCATCATGGGCTTTCTTTTCATGCAAATAATAACTCAAAGATAAAGTTAGGTGTAAACCAGCACATAACTTCTATATGAAATGTTCTATGAGCTATTCTTGGTGTAGTTTTTTTGGGAGTACTCTGATTACGTAGAGCTTGGCAGGCTGATGAGAATTTGAGGTTGATTCGGTCTTCATTACCTGAAGCTGTTGAGGCATGTATTGATGCGGCTGGTTATGAATTTGATACTTCTCTTCAGAGAACACTCCTGAGAGCTGCAAGCTATGGACAAACCTTTTCTAGGTAGGATGGTGCTCTAATTTGATTCATGTTAATCTCACCCTTGTATAAACTATGTTTTGTATTATATATTCTTCATCTTCATTTGGTAATTCTCAGTTCCTATAGCTCATCGTCACTTCTATATATTTATAATTTCTGTTTTTCTTCTTTCCATTAGAATATTTTGGGGTTTATAACTTTTCTGATTATGAGATTTTAAATATTTGCCTTAGTTTTGTGGAGGGTCGTGGGTGCCAAATGAAAATAGAGCATGCCTATGATTTTGGAGTTCTGTACAGACAGAAACATTGTTTTAGTTATACTGCATTATTCATTCGCCAAATAATTGCTATTTTTCGGATATAAACTATCTATAATACATCTGGCAGAATCAAATTTCGAAGTTTCTTCTATCTTCAAAGCAGTTGGCATTAAGTTCTTTTTCTGATTTTTTTCATTGTTAATGATTTCCAGTTGGATTTGGCAGCCATCTTCAACGTGACAGCATAAAAGAAATGTGTAAGACACTCCGTGTATTAAATGCTGTACGCCATGTGGAGATTGGCATTCCTCTGAGCATTCAGCAATACAAGGTAGTATTTACGCTACTTTATGCTTCAACTTTTAAGTAATGATTAAATTATTTTTATTTCTTTGTGTTCCTTACAGTTACTCACACCTCCCGTACTCATCAACCGATTGATAAATGCGCATAAGCACATCCTAGCTTATCGGATATCAGAATACCTTGCTTTGAATCAAGTAAGTTTTACTTTCTCTAGTTCTATGTTAATACACTCCCCATGATATCCATATCTTATTTATCCACTCTTATAATTTAATCTCTGTCTCATATCATCTCAGTTGTTATTTGTAATGTTTTTTCTTGTTCGTTAGCATCATGCTTTCTCAAAATCAAATTTATCAATTATGCTCCCCTTTGGAAATTTGAATATACGATGTCAGTAGAACGAACACTCCCCATCCCTTCCTCCACCCAACATGAAACAAAACGAACAAATTAAATCTAAGCATTAGGAGAACCTGGCTCTTTATAGTTATTTAATGTTAGATTTATTTTTCAGTAGTCCTCCTAGTCTAGTAGTCTGTTCTATATCAGGGTTAAGAAAAATATAATATCTTTGTTTATTTTGCATATTTTAATTTTTGACCGTTGTGATTTGGAGTTAAAAGTTACTACCTGCGCCATTAATAGTTTAACTGATTGTTGACGTGCTTCTTAATTCTGAGAAGCTTGTCTGATGAAGCCTAGCTGAAATCTGTTAGATTTGCTCGAGAAAGTTGTTTGCATGTTAGATTTTTTCATTTGCTGTCTGTAATACTAGATAGTCTTGGTTTAAAGAGAAGAATTATTTCATCGTGATTATGTGCACCCTGTCCCAAAGAACTAATGATGAATCGTCTTTGCTACTGAGTTATTTATATCGCCTTTACTTCATTTTTTGGTAAAATAAATTATATTAACACAGCTAAAAACAAAACACCAGACTTTACAAAATTTTCATTAGCCTCATCCACATCCTACTATGTACACCCCGAAAGGCATGGGATTTTTCATATCGCCTTTACTTCATACTCTAGCCTTTACGTCATACTCTAATCATTTGTACTTTTGGGCATTGACTAGGAAGCAGTGTTAATGCACTGGACTTGCACAAAGATATCAGCATCATCAGCCATTTCTGATTCCAGTCTACTAGAAATATTGCTTGATAAGGTTTGTTGTGTATTGTTGAGCTCGCTCAAAAAAGTGAATGCAAACCATTTATTTGGAGGCCATGCTGAGCCAAAGTGGGTATCAGCGCCTAAAAACAAGACAAGGATATGCCCACTTGCCTGGTTACACTATGATCATAAGACAAACTGAACTCTTCCTTCTTTGCCTGTTGAATTCACTTTTATATTTCTGAGTTTTTTCTATGGAAATCTCAGCTAAAGATGTCCAAATGGATATCTTATGCCGCCGTTGCTGCTCATGCTGACAAGAGTGGCCGTAGGAAATTAGCTGCTATGCTAGTTGAGCATGAACCACGCTCCTCTAAACAGGTAAAGTTGGGACTTGCTCCCATCTTCCTGCATCTAATACTTACTTTGCTTGCTATTTCAGTGAATTTTTTAAGTAATTCTTGTTGGACTTATGTGGGGATTTAAATACTCTATCGTGATTCTTTCTATCAGGTTCCTCTCTTGCTAAGCATTGGAGAAGAAGATAATGCATTGATGAAGGCTTCTGAAAGCGGTGATACGGATCTCGTTTATCTTGTTCTGTTTTATATATGGCGAAAGGTGTGTAAGATAGTGTTTCATTATCCTTGATTGAGGAGGATTTGCTTTAGTAACTAAAGAGGGCATTTGTATATCATGATTATAATTCATTGAACATGCAATTGCAGAGAGCAGCCCCAGAATTTTTTAGTGCAATACAGGGAAGGATGCTTGCTCGTGATCTTTTTGTCACTTATGCAAGGTACTGATACTACTGATCCTTCAAAGTTTCTTAAACATGCAGAGAGCGGATCATGTTATACCGAGGCTCTCTTTTCTATTTTATTTGATCGTTTGATCCTCTTACAGGTGTTATAAACATGAATTCTTGAAGGACTTCTTTTTGGCCCCTGGCCAACTTCAGGTAACTTCGAGTTCGCTTGGTTCAATTTCTGTTTCAATGTTTTTTCTTAATGAAACTCATCTTTTGCACGAAGAAATCATTGCTTGGTTTCTATCACATACCACTTCTGGATTTTGAATGCTTCAATGAAAAAAAAGAACAAAAAGTGCTTCAATGAATTTCAGTTGGAGTTGGACTGGGCTTAAGAATTTCGAATAGTTCATCCTTGCATCCTTCCTAGCGAAGTTTTACTGGAACCTGAGTTTCGTTTCTCTAAAAATAGTGTTGACAGGATTTTGTTAATGGTGTAATTTTGATTGGATTATATCACATTTAGCATCAGCCTGCACTTTCCCGCATACATGATCCATATTACGCTTCTTTTTATTCGATCTTCTAAAGTTTCTGGTTTGATGAAAAGCTTCAGGAGGTGGCTTTTCTTTTGTGGAAAGAATCTTGGGAATTGAGCAAGAAACCAATGACAAGCAAGGGCCCACGTATAATGAAAATCAGAAAGGCACGAGAACTTTTCATGCAGACAAAAGAACACATGTTTGAGTCCAAGGCAGCTGAGGAGCATGCAGAAATATTAAGGTGATCTTGTTGGTTTGATCTTGTGCATGTACTTAATACTTTCTTGTTAGTGAACTTGTGCATTTCTTTTCCGGCATTGTGAAGTTTTAGTGATATAGGCGCGGGGTGTGTTTTGATTAGTAATTCAGTCTGATTGAATTATTAAAACACCCCTTGATAGTGGTTTAATTTCTTGGATATCATAGAGTGGATAAAATTTCCATTTAACTTCTATTAATGATTATTTTCCAAAAAAAAAAACTTCTATTAATGACTCCGGACCAGCTCCGATGCAGATAGTTCTTCCCAATGCTGGGGCTTGCTTACTCGAAATAGCAAAGATTCCACTCTCCTCATAATTAGCAAAATCTAAATTTTTGTTTTCATTTTTACTCTGGGATCAAGATCGTGTATCATCCTTCTAACAATTGCATGGCTCCTCCTCCATCCTTGCCAAGCGCCGTCCTGCTTTGATTTTTGCTTTACTTTGTTTCACTCTGGTGCTATGGTACCCAAGTTTGGGTTCTCATACGTTGAGCAATTATAGCAGAATTCAACATGAACTGGAAGTGACTTCAAAGCAGCCCATTTTTGTGGATTCAAGCATCAGTGACACTATTCGTACATGTATTGTCCTGGGAAATCATCAGGCAGCTAATAAAGTTAAGGCGGAATTTAAGGTTTGTGAATTTTAATCTTTTTAAACAGTTAAGCACCTTAATACGCTGAGAAAAGAATATAACCATTTCCATTCGTTGATATGCACATATATACTCTTGTATATGCGCGTGCGTGATAGTTTAGTGAGTGAACATCAACCTGGTTCAGGTTTCAGAGAAGAGATGGTATTGGCTTAAGGTCTTTGCTCTGGCAACAATACGAGACTGGGATGCACTGGAAAAGTTTTCGAAAGAGAAGAAACCACCCATTGGTTAGTTTTTTTATGAGTTTCTGATGTGGGATGTAAATTTCGTTATCTTGGCGCCATTGAGTTTCATATTCGTAATCCTTCCTGTAGGTTACCGTCCATTTGTGGAGGCTTGCACTGATGCAGGCGAGAAAACCGAAGCCCTTAAATATATTCCTAAACTTTCCGATCCCGGAGAGAGAGCCGAGGTAAGAGAAAAATCTGTTTTTTTACCGGCTAAACATGCTTTGTATTTGAACAATGTGGCCTTTTTTTCCGGAACTGTATTTGCAAACAGGCCTATGCCAAAATTGGGATGGCCAAGGAAGCTGCAGAATCTGCATCTCAAGCCAAGGATAGTGAACTGCTTGGGCGGTTGAAACTGACTTTTTCACAGAACACGGGGGCTTCATCAATTTTCGACACTCTGCGTGATGCGTTATCTTTCCAAGGTGTATCATAGTCTCATTGTAATGTGTCTATATGTATGTATATTGCGATTGAACCTCCAGGCTTGTTTTAGAGTGGATAACATTTGGCTTTTGTGTAAAATTTTCGAGTCCCTTGTCACTGGCTCCTTTTCCACAGCTTCTTGTACAATTTTTCTCTTGCTGTTTTGGTTCATTAATTCATGACACGTTCATGGTCATATTGTATTAACAATGCTACGCTTATAAGAAGTTTCTCTTTCGTGGGGGTATTTGATGTTGCAGCATAGAAGACTTGTTCTTTTATCTTTTACAGTTACGGCAACTCTATAATTTTTTTTAGCAAGGCAAATTTGAATTATATAAAAACGAAATTGTACAGCATGAAATCTAAATATTTACAACCATGAAACCAAAAAACCCGGCCCAAACTTTTTCATTTCCTTTTATCCCAGCAGACTTCTGTCTTCAATTTCCAGACTTTCGTTTAATGTCACCGCCGGAGTTGTGTTGTTGATCGGAGGAGCAGATCGGAGCTGCATGTTCAGGCAGGTATCGGGAGATCGTTCCCAGTCTCCATATGTGTATCCGCGGATGTCTAATCTCCCATAGGCGATAATGAATTTGTCGAAGAACTCCATCTGCATCGAAGGTACTCTGCTCAAATATGCGCTTGTTTCTTGCAGTCCATATGCACCATAGGGCCGTTGTCCAAATTGATATCCAGATTTTCTCATCAGATCTTTTCGTGATCAGTTTCTTATGATTTTCCAAGTTTCTCCACAGATCAATGTGAGGTTGAGGCCGCATACTTCCCAGCCATTCATATACCTGATTCCAAATACTCTATTATTAAATCCAAAATATCCGAGTACATTTTGTATCTCCATAAACTGGTAAGCATTGTCTAGCTGCAAAATAAGTGTTGAGTTGGGCACAACAAGTTTAATACAAATACAATACACCGCCGTTTTTCTTTCCTTGTGAAATTGGATGATTCAGGAATTTTTTTTTTAACTACGATTAGCAAGAGGCTTTCACTGGCATGCTGCTGCATATGGTGAATCTTCATATTTTCCTTCCCACCTGTAAACCAGTAGCCATGGAGCATGGTATAGAGGATAAAATAGTTATAGCAAATTTTGGTTTATATGAAATAGTGTTTTGAAAGCTAGAAATTTTCTAGACCCGAACATTATATACCATTAAAAAATTTTACGTGCCGAATTCTATTTGTGACCGTCAGATGAAAATCCGATGCTCATGATCAAACGGGTCAAATTCACGGGCGGGTATAATGGGACGGATTTATTTAAACACATGAATATTATCATTTGTTCGTGGCCATCAAATTTTGATCCAACGGGAACAAATAGAATTTAGGCGGGATTTGAAAAGTTTTATTTGAAAAGCACACTTAGTCAACGTTCTGAGGCCGAAATATTGACTAAGCGCTTGCTTAGGCGTTTATGAAGGTTTAGGCGCCTATAATGTTGGACGGTAAGGAATATCCCAATGCAACACTGATAGGAAGGATGACCTACCTGAGATCATCTCCTGTTGGGATTTTAAGCTCCAACTCTTCTCCAAATGGTTCCAATACTTGCTTGATACTTTCTACATTCACGTCTTCTAGAGTTGCCGGTTTCCACTGCACTCAGTAAGTTAAAGAAACAATAAGTTTCACCATACCCGAGTGAGTGAACACAGAGAAGGGGAGGGTGGAGCACGTACCTTGGGTGCATTATCCTTCTCGACCATTACAGCTCTAATACCCTTTTTAAGAAAAAAGCAGGAACCACTTAGGAGGTCAAGACATGAAAAAATTAAAACCATGCCATCAAGTATGCAGATACAGAAGGCACAAAGAACCTCATAAACATCAGGTGATATCACCGTGCGGAGAATATTCATGGTGATCCTGAACTCTTTCTTAAGGCAATCAGCCAAATTTTGCTTTCTTCCTTCACGAATCTAAACATTATAATAAAAAAAGAAGTATAAACGAGGACGTCTCAGCATTAACTCCACAGATTGTGAAGTATTGCTGGGAAGAGTCAATACCGAGTGTAATGTAATCTTTAGTGCGGTTGGTGATGATCTTTTTAGGCCTTTGAGGATTGGAGCAATCCATCCATTTCCTTCTTTGGTCGACTCAGCTTCCTGAAAAATGGCAGTAAATTTCAAGTATGATATGTAAGAAAACGAAGCTTCATGATTGATCTCTCACGAGTGATGCCAAGATCTCCTCCACAGAATCCTTGGAAAAGCACTCGTCCACGGCTGCTTTCCTGCAGTAAACTCGAAAATTTCTTGATGAATCTTGAAGATCACTTAATCAATTTTTTGTTTTCTGTGGAATCAGCTGAAGCAGTTAGCAGGATTACTTGTTTAGGATGCTTTTATCATCTATCTGAGCTTTTTCAGAGAATTCCTCAATGACATACTTGACTGCTTTTTCTTCGCCTCTATTCAAACTCAAGAGACGGTTCTCCAGGTCATGTAATTTCTGAACAAAGGAAATGGTTTCATGCTTTATGTTTCAGACGATATGTGCGAAACAAGAGAACACCCATGGAATTCCATTTTACTTACCTCAGAAGGTACAAAATGTGTGGCAAGCCCTACTGCCACCAGTTCAGCACCATTCAACCTTGCTCCGGTTAAGCCCAAAAATTCCCCTGTGCAGACAAGTTTGTGTCACTAGTGGCAAACCTTCCCACAGACTACATGTTCATGAACAATATTCATAAATCTTAATCCTACTTTGTTATTAAGCTCACCTATATACCCGGGGAGATGGGAGAGAATGTATGAGAAACCACAATCAGTATGAAATCCAATGCTTGCCTCCGGAGTTGCAAAAACCTAGATCATGATCGACTGAAGGTTAAAATTGAAACAACTAGCCCTTAAAAAGAGGTGAAACCACTAAGATAAAATGTATTTTAGAGAGAAATAAGGGATATGTGCACTGACAGTCTTTTCTGTGACGACGGAGAACTTCATTGGTGACATTAGAGATGCACCACCACCCATGGAAATTCCATGAGCTAGAGCAACCTGACAAAGATATCAAAGAACTGGGCCATCATAATGGACTTTGCGTGCTGTTCTGCAATTAGGAATGTTACCTGTGTTTTTTTGTATGTATGAATATGATAACAAAGCCAGTACATTCTATAAACCACTTCGAGATTTGAATCCTCTGAGAAGTAGACAGGAAAATGTTAAAATGGATCTCCTACAAGATTAGAAATCTTCTCAGATTGATCACATACTTGAATTCCTTCCATCATAGAACATATTCAGGTCACCACCAGCAGAAAAAGCACGGCCAGATGCCTGGAAACAATTTTGAGATTCTTTGTTAAGGTTATGCGATACTTCAGCATTGGCAATCATATCCGAGTTGTGATACGTGCTCCGGTACAAAAACGTTAGTGATGAAAGAGTTTCAGCTCCAACCTTGATTAGTATAAGGCCTGCATCATCATCTTTCTCCCACTTCTCCAGATACTTTGCTAGCAAAGTAACCTAGTCCAGATTTTGAGGATATTATTTAGCCTTCAAACGTGCTAAAATGTAACCCCGAAAAATAATTGAATCAAGTCTCTGATTTGATCAAGATACCACGTCGTATGTAATGACATTTAGTCGCCGTGGTTGGTTCAATGCAAGGACTCTTACATGGCTCCTTTCCTCGGTAAGAACAACCTAAAAATAAGATGGAGAGACAAGACTAACTCAATGATTGAAATGATTCAGTTTCCTCAGATAATGTGCCGGCAAAATCTACAGGATGAGGATATCAACAAACTGTAACTTGGGTCTAACAACTTACCTGTTCATTTGGATTTATAACAACTTCCGCCATTTCGATGCAACTGGCTTAACCAACAATGTAGCTTTCTGAAAACGGCAGGGAAATCCGAAATCAGTAGCAGAAAAGTCGGGCAAAGCCAGCTACGAAAGATTCAGACAACATTGATGAGAAGGTAATACTAATAACTATTATTAAGTACTACAAATTATGTCCTGCATTGACGGCATCGCTTAGACATATTTCAACTCCAGACGACCACACGAATATATAATAAGAGTGCTGGATACACTTCGGCTGATCTCAAAATCTAAGCTTTTTTTGTTTTTTTTTCCAATTTTCGACAGTTGATGTGCGGAGGCACAAGACAAGATCTAGAAACTAGCCAATGCCCTGAAAACTGGATTCAAATCATCAATCAAAATATGAATCATTTCCTTGAATACAACCCTTTGAATCTAACAATCAACCACGGTGAATTAACAGAATTCCAATTTCGAAGAATCGATTTACCAGAATGAGTAACGGGTGAGTGAAGCAGCTGTTCTGGTATTGCTTCAGTGTACATGCGCAGTGTGAAAAATCTTCGGTGTTTATGATCACAGGACTGGTTGGTGAATCCGATTATATTCATTAAATTGTTACTTCCCGCGGTTATTTTCCAACCAACTTACCTACCAGTCCAGTCTACACCAAACTCTTTGAGAGGACGTGCGGCTGGAAAGAATATTACTACCAGAACCCTTCCGAGGACAATTAATTAAACAATGTTACAAACCCTCCTCGCGGTTGAGGAGACAAATGCAGCCCCTATTAACAGTCCCTCCTGAGATGAGTTATATTGGTTGGTATAGTCTACACATCAATGTTTGACATGTATTGTGATATTGATGTTATATGTTGTTGATTTATTTATATTGGAAATCTTGTGTCTCATTGTGATGCACAAATTTTCAAATGTATATGGTGCCGAATGACACCCTATCGTGCCGAATATGCATCCTCGGCCATCGGATTTGCATCCGACGGTCGAGACACGACCACGGTTTAGCCCTTGGGTTTTTAGGATTTAGCCCTTGGATTTTTAGGTTTAGCCCTTAGGTTTTTAGGGTTTAGCCCTTAAGTTTTTAGGTTTAGCCCTTAGGTTTTTAGGGTTTAGCCTTTGGTTTATATTTAGCTCTTGGGTTTATAACATTTAAATAGGATTTTAGATTTTTTTCGGCGGTTATTTAGAAAAATAATATTATCCAATAGCAATGTTTTTATTATGTAATCCGACGGCCGAGATGCATATTCGGCACGGTAGGGTGGATGGCACCCTACCATTCGGCACTTGAAAATTACTCCATTGTGATGTCTGCGTCATATGACCAGACCGAAATAAAGAATGACAAGATGTCATTAAGGAGCAACTTGAAATAAAGAAGGCTGAAAAAGCAAAGAAGACCCAAAAAGAGGAGTTCTTGAAGAGTGGATACCCAGAGGAGTCGATGTCCGACTTTGACAGTTTGTCGGAGGATTCATCAGACTCAACCTCCTATTTGTTTCCTCCAAGTGATGTTTCTGATAAGACAACCTCAACCATGATTGGGTGCTCAGAATATTCGGATGACCCAGATGCATTGGTCAACTTCTGAAGACCTTGTTCAGTTATCTTCTGTTCTTTTGAAACGGTTCACATATATTTGTTATTTTGTATTGTTTGATTGGTAGTCATGCAAAAACACTAATCCTCAGTCTTGAATTTCAAAATCGACCTACATGGCAATCAGAACAAACACAGCAGTCGACCCGACATCGACCAGTCGCAGTTATCCCGGAAGAGACATTCGTGCTCCAACTATCATGTAATTAGCACAACATCTGTTGTTCTATTCACGTCTGACGATAAGATCGCGACTATGTGTGGTAAACTCATATAAAGTAGTCAGTCCATAAACTATTAACAAACATAGCAATCGACAAGACCGTGACCCATCATAGTTACCCCGGAAGAGTCATTCATGCTTCAACTATCCTGTAATAAATGCAATATCTGTTGTTCTATTCACGTCTGATGGTAAGATCGCGATTATACGTGGTAAACACGAATACGCGGTGGGGCACTTAACTTTTAACAATAAACAACCACCAGAGTATTGTTATACCATACTTAAATATCTTGTATAGCATAGTCGGAACAAATACAACAGTCGACCTGACATTGACCAATCATAATTATTCCGGAAGAGACATTCGTGCTCCAACTATCCTGTAATTAGCACAACATCTGTTATTCTATTCACGTCTAACGATAAGATCGCGACTATGCATGGTAAACCCGAATAGAGTAGTCTGTGTATAAACTATTAAGCAAACACAACTATCGACAAGACTGTGACCCATCATAGTTATTCTGGAAGAGTCATTCGTGTTCCAACTATCCTGTAATAAGCACAACATCCGTTGTTCTATTCACGTCTGACGATAAGATCGCGACTATGTGTGGTAAACTCAAATACTGTAGCCGGTCCATAAATTATTAAACAAACACAGCTATTGACAATACCGCGACCCATCGTGATTATTCTAGAAGAATCATTCGTGCTCCAACTATTCTGTAATAAGCGCAACATCAAAAAAAATTAAATTAAAACAAACATCTGTGATTCTATTCATGTCTGACGATTAGAGCACGACAATACATAGTAAATTCGGATAAGCGATCGTGCACTAAACTTTTAATACTAAACAACCAACAGAGTTGTGTTATACCATACTTAAATATCCCGTATAGCATTGTCGTAACAATCACAGCAGTTGACCTGACCTCGACTAATCGTGGTTATCCCGAAAGCAACATTCGTGCTCCAACTATCCTGTAATTAGTACAACATCTGTGGTTCTATTCACGTCTGATGGTATGCGCGCGACTATACGTGGTAAACTCGAGTAACACAGTCGGGCCCTAAATTATTAAACAAACAGAGCAATCGACAAGACCACGACCTGTCGTAGTTATCCCGAAAGGGGCATCCGTACTCCAACTATTTTGTAATAAGCACAACATCCGTAGTTCAATTCACGTCTGACGGTAAGAGTGCATACTATTCATGGTCAACCCAGATAACGCAGTCGGACCGTAAAAAATAATACTAAACAACTACAATCCGTTAATTATTCTTAAATTCATAATTGTGGTATATAATTCATCACTTTTACACACTTTAAATTTGGTATAATGCCTATATAAACCGTGAGACACACAATGTATAATTGATTTGTATCCAAATCAAGTTGCTCTGACGAGGAATGTAATGAAGTCTCTTTATTTCCAATCTACTTGAAAATATTGTGTTCAATCCCACAAGTGCCTGAACACCCGTTAAAAACTAATGTATGCACACACATTTTTGTCATTTCATATTCACTTAGCATGACAAATAGAGTAATTAGAATTTTTCATATATTTTAGTTATACTTAAATTTCCCGAATAGCATTGTCGGAATTGGCACATCAGTCGAGTAATAAGGTGCGACTATTCGTGGTCAACCACAAATAACGCAATCGGACCCTAAAAAATACTAAACCACCACAATCCGTTAATTATTTTATTCATACTCACTTAGCGTGACAAGTAGAGTAGTTAGAGTTTTTTCATATATTTTAGTCGTACTTAAATTTTCCAAATAGCGTTGTCGGAACATGTACATCAGTCGAGTAACAAGGTGCGAGTATTCGTGATCAATCCGAATAACGCAGTCGGACCCTAAACAAATAACACTAAACCACCACAATTCGTTAATTACTCTTAAATTCATAATTGTGGTATATATAATTCATCACTTTTACACACTTTAAATTTGGTATAACACCAATCTAAACCGTGAGTCGCACAATGTATGATTGATTCGTATCCCAGACAAGTTGCTCTGACGAAAAATGCAATGAAGTTTCATTGTTTCTAATATACTTGAGAATATTGTCTCTAATCCCACAAGTGCCTGAGCACCCGATAAAAATTAATGTATCCACACGCATGTTTGTCCATTCATACTCACTTAGCGTAGCAATTAGAGTAATTAGAATTTTGTCATATATTGTAGGTATAATTAAATACCCATATAGTCAAGTCAGAACGAACTTGACAGTCGACACAACCGCGATGCATTCGTAGTTTACCCGAATTAGGCATTCGTTCAACTAATACATTGTTTTATTTACGGCTGATGGAAAGAGCGTGACTCTACGTGGTGAACCCGGTTACCTCAGTTGGACCGTAAACCCTTAACTTTTCCTGAAGAGATATGCCTGCACAAGCACATTAACATATAGTCTTTTCATAGACTGCGCGTGCGCGTGTAGTTTTTCATGATCTTCGCGTGTTGCATCTTTTCACTAACAGAGCCGTCTTTTAAAGTGTGTAAAAATGATTAATTATATACTACAATTATGAATTTAAAAGTAATTAACGGATTGTGGTGGTTTAGTATTAATAGTTTATGGCCCGACTGATGTGCTTGTTCCAACCACGCTATTCGGAAAATTTAAGTATGACTAAAATATATGAAAAAACTCTAATTACTCTACTTTCCATACTAAGTGAGTATGAATGGATAAACATGCGTGTGGATACATTAATTTTTAGCGGGTGCTCAGGCACTTGTGGGATTGAAGCTAATATTTTCAAGTAGATTGGAAACAAAGAAACTTCATTACATCCCTAGTAATAGCAACTTGTCTTGAATGTGAATCAATCATACATTCATATGCGATGAGGAGAATCGTTTTGTTCAGATTTTGGTGAGTTGCGCATTTCTTACTAAGGCATTCGTTCTTAATGCGACGAGTCATGTCGATTTTTGAAATTCATTCGTATACATTGAATTGAATCAAAAGTTAAAACACATTGAATTTCCTAAAGTGTACATTGTTACTATTCCAAGCATTTTTCAAAAATCGACACGGCATACAGTTCCCAATATTGTAACAGTGTATCATTATTCATGTAGTGTTTAGGATTTGTGATGCCCATCATGTGCAATTCGATGTTCTTGTACATGTCGACATGTACAAGAACATCGAATATGAATGTATGATTGATTCACAAATGAAACAAATGAAAGAACATCCCCGCAGTTTTCGTTGTATATAAACCAATGAAACAAACCGTTAACAAATTAAAATAATAATTGACACGTACCAACATATGAGTGAGTAGTGACTGAAATAAATTTATTATCCTATGTCTGCATGATCAAATCGAAGCTCGTAAGAAAGGAATCCTTGGGGACGGGAGCATTTTCATACATCTTCTACGAGTAGCTCACCTCACATGGAGCTTTCTTTAAAAGGCTTCAGAATCTCCGACAACAGTGTGCATAATGGCCGCAAAGATTTTTGGATCTAATCGTCTGAATACATCGTCGGCTGATTCTCAATAATGGTGATTCGACCTTGTTCTAAGTGCAAGACAACCGCCACCTAATGGTCATTTTTCACACGCCAAGGCATGTACACGGTCTTGCAAGTCAGACACGTCGGTCCCTTGCCGAAGGTCAGTTTCATGTATTTTTTGAACATCTCGTGTAAGGATTTCATACTATTCCTTCGTGCACAATCTTTTTTGTCATTCGAGAATGCGTTGATAAGGCTACAGAAACTAGTCGGGGCAAGTGCAACATCTTGTGGGAAAATATTCTAGTATTTTTCAGCTCTCTTCCTAATAAGATAAAAGATTTCATTAACATGCTGAGAAAAAGTGGAAAACCAACCATTAGTATGGTATAACTAATTGTTATATGAATGCCTAGAGCAAAACCATCAAAATAAATACTTACCGTATCATCCAGCAAAACAACTTCTCCCATAAGATCTGCGAAGAATTTTGGTTTTGGGTCCATAAAACCACCATAATGTCTTTCCGATAACGTGTTGCATCACTCATACTCATCCGAACTTTTAGAAATTTCAGACGTTGTTCGAATTCTTTTTTCGCACCTGTAAAGGCATCTAGATTGTAAATTGCCTTCGTCCTCTTAGTTTTAGGCCGTGGAAATATCAAGTATTGATGTTTCGACGGCCCCCGTTTCCTCTTTGTACTCCAAATTGCTTCTTGTTCTTCACCAATTTCTTCATTTATGATCAGTTCAGACGTACACTTAGGTTCTTCATCATATACATCTTCTGGAAGTACAGGATCAGGTGGCACATTTGTGCCTTCCAACCACCGTGCAGGATTGCCATATGTATATGCGTACAAATTTTCACTTGCGGCACCAGATGGTTCCATAGAGGCGGTGACTGATTTAGAGGCCGTGATTGGCTCCACAGAACTATCAGTAGATCATATAACATTGTTTTTCTTTTTATTACCAACAACTATATCCCCTTTGTTGAGAAGGATGCTGCTGTATATTCAAGGTCGATTCAACTATTTTCAAGAACAAATCGATGCCTTGTTCACTGGATGAACACAAGGCATTTGAATTTTAAAACTCGAAGTGTATGGATGCTTCGGGAAGTTATGAATTTTTCATTCATGCTGAACATCGCTACATCAATTCTCATATATATACACAACAGCGGCCCATGATTGTGGCCCAATTATTACAGCCCAATACACGAAACAAAGTACAACAATTAAACCAAAAAGAAACGCGGAAAAAAGAAAAAAAACAAAGCATCAGTGAGAAAACCAGAACATCCATTCAATCTTCAACCTGCTGCATCTTCAACCTGTCCATCTGAAACTGTAGCAATTTTAACACACACACACACCCCGCAAGATGGAGCGACGGGTGATAAACCCAAGCCTATCTTGGAGAGCAAGTGTTGGAATGGAGCTAGTGGCAAAGCTTTGGTAAATAAGTCCGCAGGCTGATGCGATGAAGGGAGATATTGTAGTTGAATGAATCCCTCTTTGTAGTGATCCCGAATCAGATGACAATCCACCTCAATATGCTTAGTTCGTTCATGAAACACCGGATTAGCGACAGGGTGCATTGCCGCTTGATTATCGCAATGGACGGGAATAGGGAGTGCCAATGGAACCTTAAGCTCCTTCAATAGAAAAGATAACCATTTCAACTCACAGACTATGCTTGCTAGACTGCAATAGTCAACTTCAGCAGAGGATCGTGAGACCACAGATTGCTTCTTAATTTTCCAGGAAATTGTGGCACTACCCAGCTGAATGAGGAATCCCGTGAGAGAACGTCTGGAGTTTGGACATGCTCCCCAATCTGAATCCGAGAAAGCTGCCAACTTTAGTTCATTTGAGTGAGGAAGAAATAATCCTAATTCAGGACAACCCTTGAGGTATTTCAAAACATGTAATGCTGTAACCCAGTGAGCTTCACGAGGGGCATTCATAAATTGGCTCAATTGTTAAGTTGCGTGGCTGATATTGGGCCTGGTGAAGTTCAAATATAGCAATCGCCCTACCAAGCTGCGATATCTGGTCAGATCAGGCAACAGGAGTGATGCATCATGAGTTGTTAGTTTGGTACCAGATGGTAATGGTGTAAAAATAGGCTTCACATTCTCAAGACCGACATCATTGATCATATCCAGAATATACCTTATTTGCGTGACGTAAAGTCCCTGCGGAGAAGATAATAATTCAACCCCCAAATAATAGGAAGCGTCACCCAAGTCCTTGATGCTAAATTTCTCATCCAGGAAGGCTTTAACTCGTTCTGTTTCTATGATGGAGTCACCAGTCAACAACACATCATCAAATAAACCAGAAGCACCAAAAAATAATCATTTCCCTCAAGAATAAATAGGCAGTGATCGTAGCTAGATTGTTTAAAACCATAGCGGAGGAGGTTGCTTGTAAGCTCTTTATTCCACTACCTAGAAGACTGCTTTAATCCATAGATTGATCATTTTAAGAGACATACTTGATCTGGTGAGTTGGTGCAGTACCCGGGAGGTGGATCCATGTATATTTCTTCATCCAGATGCCCGTGCAAGAATGCATTGTTGATGTCCAATTGCAAGATTTGCCACTTTCTATGCACTGCAATGGTGAGCAGAATCCAAACGGTAGTGTGCTTTGCGATTGGAGAAAAACTATCATGATAGTGTACTCCTTCTATTTGGCTATACCCCTTTGCAACCAGTCGGGCCTTATAATGCGCAATGCTTCCATCTAGATTGCATTTGGTTCTATAAATCCATTTACAACCCACTGTCCGTTTTCCTGGTGGTAGAGAAGTCAGTTGCCAGGTTTGGTTCAATTCAAGAGCCTTTAGTTCGTTTTGCATTGCTTTGATCCAGTGCGGATGGTCCTTAGCTTCAGAATATGACCTTGGATCCTCTGGCATGGAATTAGATAATAAGCATGATATCACTGGGGAGAGATTGGCCATGTAAAAATCTGAATGCCATTTGGGACTGGTTCGAACTCTGGTACTTCGTCTTAGAATAGCTTCTACTTCGGCTGGTGCATCAGTGAGATTATGATCAGGATCGTGCAAGGAATTTGGCCCTTCTGTTACCTCCTCATCAAAAGAAGGAGATATGGTGCCCACATCAGTATTGTAGTTTTTCTGTGAAATGCCCTCAACCAAACCATCATCCCCATTACTAGGCTTATTGCCGGATTGAAGAGGAATAAAAGTTCTGATACTTTCCGTGCCAAGTGAGACTGAGGGTGCATGAATCTGTCTAGCAGGATCAGGAGCATCTGCAGCAGGCATCCTCCCTAAGCTTGAATCTCTAAAAGGGAAGATATCTTCGTAGAAGGTTACATCTCGTGCTATCACAACTTTCTGCTTCTCAAGATCATATATTTTGTAACCTTTGCTTGTCCTCGAATACCCGACAAAAACAGCCTTGAAAGACCGTGAATCTAGCTTGTTTTGATGAGGAGTTGTTACCTTGAAATAGCAAAGACATCCGAATACTTTCATCATGCTTAAATCCGCTGATTTCCCAAATAGCATCTCGTGAGGGCTTTTCCATACTAGCAAGGCAGATGGTAGTCTGTTGATTTCTCAAATATGATCTCAAGCATCCTCCTTTTGACGTTTGAGATACTATTGCTTACTAATTATTGCAAACGATGAACATTACAACCATAGTCTAAAGCCACACACTTATTTATATATCACTTACTGTTTCCTCTCTCACACGTCGGAAACTATTCAACTGAGTTGATGCGCATCGCCCAAAATATTTGAATATTCATTGAATTGAAAGAACTCATATTCTCTGTTTACCCTGGACTCAATATTCATACAACTTCAACAAAATCATATCTGACTTATAAACATTCACCTACCTTGCAGCTAATAGCATGTCCGAAGTGGATCGTGCAATTCCATCAATAAGAAACCATTACCCTAATGAATTCTTCCACTCACTCAATTCGATAGGACTTCCACCTTTACGTCTCGAATTGAAAGTCAGCTGTTCTATTATACTATTGAGGAATGTTGCTCCCAAACTCAACTTGGTACAAAAATGATGATTACCAGATGTAGTTCACTTTCTTGAGGTTATGATACTCACCGCCGACCAAGCTTAGAATTCATTCCGCGCATCTGACTGACACCTTCTAACTTTGACCTGCCCTTTATCTGGCAAATTTGCCTTTCTGCCATGCTGCTTACTTCATTTTTCTTATTTAACACTCACTGGCCTTTCAAATACCGATGTAATGCACTGGCCTTCTGGAGCACGGTATCAATCCGCACCGCTATCTGGGAAGCCGGTGTCATTAAGAACAGATAATTAGCATTATTAGTATCTACTGTTTGTCCAAAGTCCGGTGCATACCGACACCAGCTTTCTGAAGGCCGGTACGTTGTTCACATATTTCGGCCATGTCGGAAAGTCGGTGTCACCAATCGTACCTCCCTTCTGTAGGGCGGTCTGTTGCCTTTAAATGGTCACCCCTTCTCCCATATTCTTTACACCAAAATACCAAAGCACAGAGTAAACGCATCCAAGCAACAAATACAGTAAGTATTTTTATTTTCAAAGTTCTATAATTATTATAATAATTATTCCTTATTATATTTTAATATTTAATGTAACATTGTGTTTTCAGATTATGAGCTATAGAGGAGATGGCAGCAGTTCGTCCAGACAAGAAAATGATGATTCTAATATGTGATCGTGTGATCTAAATTTGACCCCGGTCGAAGAGTATCAACACATACTGCAATTTTACCAAGAAGAGGATTTTCAACATCACATGGATTTTAATGGTGGGTGGATGCTGGGATGTAGTTCTCCCATTGACGATGCATTGGCAAATCAACAGATGGATACAGAGGAGCCAGTAGCTGTTAATGTTATTGATTCGGAGCTCGATAGTGAAAATGATGGCGAGAAGATGCGGCCAAGTTCAGTCCCAATCTCAGTTCCAATACATCCTAGGTTGAATCAGATGTATCCAAGCCCGGCATTGGGTACCCAGTGGCATCAAGATGCCTACTCACGACAAGCTGACACAGTGAATATTCCACCCTCGTTGGGCAAAAAGCGGTACGACGACGACATTGGTCTAATAGAGGTGGGCCAATTATAGAATGTTGTGCAAAAGTATCATGTCGTGCATTTGAAAAAAGAATTTACGGTATACAAGAGTGATACCAAGAGGTGGTTACTACGGTGCAAACATGTCAAGACCATGTCATGCGCGTGGACTCTTAGTGCACATTTCTTAAAGTTTGGTGGCAAGTGGGAAATTTTCCACATCGGATCTTCTCACACTTGCCCTTCCAGTATAGTGAGTAAGTTTCATTGTAACTTGGCGAAGATTGTCGTGGCCAAGGAACTAGTCGGCCTTATTGCCAAAGATTCAGGTAAGTATATTTTAAAAATAGTGTGAATTTTGTAATCTATTTTATTCCTCATTGCAAACGTATCTTTGCAGGAGTTTCGGTGGAGCACGTTCAACGTTTGTTACAGGAAAAATTCGGGTTCGAAGTGAAATATTCGAAAGCTTGGTGAGCACTGCAACTTGCAATGGAGATGGTGCATGGAACTTGGGCCTCTGCCATTAAAAATCTGTCCTCCTACCTCGTAGCCCTGCAGAATTGAAATCCAGATAATGTTGTTGACTGGGCTATCAGGGATATCCCCAATTCCACTGAAAAAGAGCTGGTCTATGTGTTCTAGATCTTTGGTCCTTGCATCGCAACATATCAACATTGTCGCCCGGTCCTATCAGTGGATGATACGCATTTATATTGTCCATACAACCAAAAATTGCCTATTGCTGTAACGATGGATGTGAGTGAACATATATTGGTGGTTTCATTTGCTTTGGTGGATGAGGAGAGAAAGACTGCTTGGTTTTGGTTTCTTGAGTGATTGGTCATGCACGTAACCAAAGACCGACCCAATTGTCTCATTTTGGACAGAAGTGCAGGGTGTCTTAAGACAATCCAAAGAATTTTGGCGTTCAATGGCGAGATTGGTGTGAACAAATATTGCCTAAGGCATATCTATTCAAATTTTAACTCGCACTATAAGGATAAAGTGCTGAAAAGAATGACGTGGTTGGTAGGTTCATGATCAAGCAAGATTAAATTCCACGACCAGATGAACATCATTCGCGCAAGGAATCCTGCTACATTCAGATATCTAGCTAATATTGATCCGGTTAAGTGGACACTCGCGTATGATGATGGGACGCATTGTGGTATCATGACAACGAACTGGGTTGAGTGCTTTAATGGAGTCCTGAAGGGTGCACGCAGGCTTCCCATCACCTCAATCGTTGCTCAAATACAAGAAAGTTGTATCAATTATTTCAAAGCACGATAGACGGATTGCGTGAGGATGAACTCAATGCTTGATGCTTGGAGTGACAAGGCGAGAGCATTTTACGAGAGGGGTACGCAGCGTGCCCGGATGCATAAAGTCACACCTTTTGAGAACGTAGATGCACCTACAAATTTTGTTTCTCAAGTTAAGATGCAAGGATCACACGAGGATCAACACGTGGTACTATCCTCCCGCAAGAGCATAGTACCACACGATTGCGGGAAGTGATCATGATTTGGCATTCCATACTCGCATCTTAATGATACCACACGCAAATTTCCTTGCGGGAGGATAGTACCACACGTGGTACTATCCTCTCATAAATTTCCTTGGAACTTCAAGTTCTGTGCAATTTCGAACTGACTTCTTCTTGGCTGCAATACCCTTTTTCTTTAACCAGCTATCTTTTGTCATGTTGATGCTGATCATCAAACTTCTGTTCTCACTCGTCTCCAAGGCTCTCCCTCTGACTTTGCTAGTGAAAATTGTTATCTCTTCACCCTTCAGTACGAGGTTGCTTCCATTTACTTGGCCATGGCTTCTTGTCGTGTAAGTGGTTTAGGAACTCTACAAGGGATAGTAAGGTCGGTCATCCTTGTATCGTAACAAACCTCTATACCCCATTATAAGTTTTCAAACTCTATAAGGTATGGTAATGTCTGACTCTCTTATAGTAGCAATAAATTTCCTATACTCCTGTCTCAAACCATGAATAATTTTTTTTCTTATCTTGGTTTCTCCTGTAGAAGCTAATTACCTTATAAAAGTCTCGTTGCGCCATAATCAGCCACTCATTTTCACGAATCGGGAGCCTTGTATCCTTCTTCTTTGAAGGGAGCGCTTCAAAAAGAAAAGAGCGTGACAAAGGATCTCCTTCGGCGTCTTGCCGTCCCGGACGTGTCCAACATTTCTTTTTCAACGATTGCCTTTAAGGCAAACATTATTTGCCTGCTTTAATCCTCCATCTTTGCAAGATCTTTGTGGCGTCTTCTCCCTCATATCTTGTATAACTCCGTACATGTTGTACATGTATTGTTGACTATACGTTTTGAAGATCAACCTGACTCAGGATCCACAACCTTGCTCTGATACCAATTATTGAGAATGCGAATCAGCTCTGATACGAGTTGTTGAATTCCTCAGCTCCACCATTGCAAGAAGATCATTTATCATGTTTCCGATACAAATTGATGAGTATAACAACTCGTCTTATTGTAACACAATATGAATAAGAACAAACAATAAGAAGAACAATATCTTCTTATTAACTTCTGTATAATACATATTACACAATACACAGACTAACTCGATTAGTTGGTTTACGTTTTCTTACTTGTTTGCTTACAACTCTTTACTTTCTAATATTTCTTTTTTTCTTATATTTCCTTTCTCATCATTTTTTTTCTTTTGCTCTCTTTTTATCCTCTCTTGCTCTCTTAATTTTTCTTACTACACGTACACGTACACCTATTTATAGAACTTAAACTAACCAGCATAAACTAACCTGACTTAACAATTAATAAACAAATTCTAGCCCACAACATACCGACATATTATGTCACTAAAACCTTATCTAAAGTCCAGAAGATTGCATCGTCTAGAAATTTCTTCACTTGGGCCTCCTTTTGTGGGCAATACGGGGAAGGATGCTTGCACGTGATCTTTTTGTCACTTGTGCAAGGTAGTGATCACTACCGATTCTTCAAAGTTTCTTAAAAATGTAGAACGGATCATGTTATGCTACTGAGGCTCTCTTTTCTATTGTACAAAGCTAGACTTACAGAAACTATAAAGCCATATCTGCGTGAGAAACTTGGTGAGGAAGGCTACTTTGTGTTGACTGCGTAAGAGCTTTGGACGGCACGCAAATTTTGAAATGGCAGGCCGCGTCAAGAAGCAATTTGCAGGTTACAATATTCTCCTTGTCGCTGTCTTGTTACCTTTGAGCGTCATCTCATCAAGTCCAAATAATTGGAAGACTTTCCAACTTACTTGGCAATAACCATTGAACGAACGTCTATAAATACATTGATTCCTTGGAAGGAATACCAGTCAAGTTTAACTATACAAAACTTCTACCCTTGTTTCTTTAATATACACTCCACTTTCGAGTTCAACCAGCAAAATGAAGGTATGGTGCAGGATACAGCAACAGTACTTCTCAATAATCTAATCATCTTGTCCGATTTGTTTTGTCCTCTGATCTCTTCTCTCTCTCTCTGTATGTATGTATATACACGCAGATGAAGATAGTAATCAGGGTTGCCGCAGATGACAACAAGTCTCGTTCAGAAGCGATGAAGATTGCCGTCAGTGTATCAGGTGAGTGGGTGATCACTGATCCTAGACAGGAATGAATTGTTTTGGTTTAATCACGTTCCCAATTTCATCGATTGATTTGATTTTGGGGTGTATTTTTTTCTGTTGGATTCAGGTGTTGATTCTGCGGCCCTGACGGGTCCGGATAGAAATTTGGTTCAAGTGGTGGGGGAGGGAATCGACGCGGTAGAGCTCACAAAGCGGTTGAGGAAGAAGGTCGCACCGGCGGAGCTGGTCAGCGTGGCGGAGGTAAAGAAAGAGGAGACGAAGGAGGCCGGAAAGGCCACGATGGTGGTGGCGCCGGCGGCGGGATGGTCATACGGCTACTCTGCCCCTGCCGCGTACAATGGTTATCAGGATTACCCACTCATCTATTAGACGCAGACAGAGGATTTCATTGTTTGTAATTAACACCAAAAAAAAAATGGCGTGGTAAAGTTTGGGATCATTGTAAGTGTATCATTTTTTTTGGTTATGTACTTGCATTTAACGGGCTTGCTACGTATATCAAATGTAAGGCCTTTTCGGCATATAATCAAATTTAAGTTGCATATCTAACTTGTTATGTTTTTATGTTTAATTCATTCGTGTACGTTTCGAACTCGATTAATTGTCAGATGATGTAAGAATTATATGAGTCTAAACCCTCGGGTTCATGATGACTCATTTGGATTGTCAATTGAGTAACGCTAAGCGTAACTTGGAGGTTGAAATTTATATGCTCGAATTACGTCTCAGTCGACCACTAAGCCTCGGTTTTTTTTCCGGTTCATTAGATTGTCTTTATACTTTCAGGCCGGTTTTGTTCATGGGCATGCTTCTGGGTTGGTCCATATCCTGTTTTTTTTTCTAATGGTTCTTGTCCGAATTAATCTTGGCCACTTGAACCAGCTTGTGGCTCATCTCTATTTCTATACCTACATTTTTTTCTTCGACCCAGGTCGGTTTGGCCCATTTCGCACCTGCATTTACATCTTTTATACCAGTCCGTTTGTATCATGTGGCCCTTTCACTTCCATTTCTTCCGAACCTTCTGGACGCCGTATATATTTCACACTTACACTCATTCACTTAACTTCACTCTAAATTTTTCACTCTGTATTCATCTCTCTCGGTCGATGCTCTAAAAATCCTAGTTTATCCGATCTTCGATCGACATTTTCACTCTCTTTTACGGATCTTTATCCGTCTTTCTCATCGGATATGTGATCCTCACTACATTGTCTCTCTGTTGAACCGATTGGTTACCGGTTTTGGTGTTGTTGACGAGTTGTGATTTTCGAGCCGAAACTGACGGCCACCTATTTGGACTGCTCTCGTGTCCAACATTGCATTTCTGCGATGGATCTACAGATATCTCACAAAATAGGAGTTTTTGTGTTTACATTTTCAATTTTCGAAGAGTTTTTCTTGTGAAACTTGAGTTACAGTCGGATACTAACTCACTACTCTT
>JAOYMZ010000032.1:85222-97220 GCA_025802335.1 Pinguicula primuliflora | reverse complement strand
CACGAGTAATATGCTAGTATATATAAATATATATATATATATATATATATATATATATTATATGGTGGTGCAGGTATGAAGTGGAGTAGGTGGCATCTCTTCTGATAGCAGGAGTTCTCGAGAGCTTATACGATACACGTCTTTTTAGCTGGGTCATTTGCAAAAGTAATCTCATTAGAAATCTGTTTTTGAAAAATAAACTTAAAAAAAGAATTGCAAATGTAACCTTCATCTTTAAAAATAAATCAAAAATCGAATATATTTAAGTTTACCATAATAAACGCTGATACTACACTGTCAACTAACGTAATTACACTCATTCCCGCTAACCCCAACCAACGTTACGATTTTTCGATCGTCGGAAAATACAAATCAACATTTTTGTTCTATTCTCCCTCATTCTAGGCTCAATTTTCCCGGAAATACATTCAAAGAGAGCGAGAGAGACAGAGAGCATCAACAGGCACAGCGTGAATAGGGCAGATCTAATCCGTGTTCCATTTTTTAAGGTGCGTTTGATTTTGAATTCTAACTGATTTATGGACTAATTATTTAGTTCTCGATATGGGTCATGCATTTTTGTGTGAGAATTTCAATTTCGTGATCCGAACGTTCATTCACGGGATTAATTCAGTCAATTTGTGGTCAAGAATACAGGCTGCGGCCTGTGTTCGATCACCTGACACCTTGTAGTCATGATCATCGTGCTTGGTCGAGTAACCTGTCTCCTTGATTTTACGTATTTATATTATATACACTGCTCTGTTTTCTATTATTTGCAGATGAAGCTGAGTGTATTTTACAAGATTGTAAATCTTGATGAAGTAAAGAATCTTCCGGAGCTTATAGGAACAGGCATGAACTGTAGTTTGAGAGTTGTTCAAATCAAGAAGAATCTATCGTTCGCATCTTTATTAGATCTTATTTTGACCAGATATAGTCTTAGTAGAGATACAATAGGTTTAGTTTTGCAGAACAATCCCAAAAGGAAGTTCGACCATGCAGAGTCTGCCATTTTCCTGTATGATGACGCCGATGTTGTGGGATTTTTAAGCCAACGTAAGAACGAGGATTCAACGAGACACACCTTGAAAGTTGTTTTGCATCCTGAGGAAGTGACAGAATGCACGCCTGAGACCTTGAACCAAGATGGAACGCAGGCTGACTCCATGATTATGCCGAGACATGAGTCTACAACATTCGATGTGGCAATGCGTGAGACCAATGCTAACGGACTGATTGCACGTAAGTTCAATTGGTCAACGAGATATAAGTCGTGATGAATAATTAGGCCAAGTCACCTTATGTAGATGCATTTGTAGCAGCAAATGAATCTACCACGAGATCACACAATCTTAACTTACCGACGTCAAACTACACAAGGGTGCATGATGAGGAAGCATGTTGCGGCATACATCTACATGTCGTTCCCATCAATGCACTTTTTCCTCCCCCAAAGTTCATGGCAAGAAGAGAGAGAGGAAGACCAATTTCTCCGCATTCGACATCGGAAGGCAAAGCAAGAATGAAGTGCATGAATCGCTGCCTGAAGTGCGGTGTCCTCTGACACTATGCGAATACACGCAACAATGAACGTGTTGATAAGGAAAACAAAACTACGAGTGGATGGTGGGAGTGAGGGCTGCGGCGTACAGTTCGTATCGTACCCTTTCCACCTTTTTATTTGCATGCTGAATATTTAATTGAGACTTGAGACTTGAGAACATACGAGTAAAGCGGCCCAGATACTGCTTTTGGGCCGGACTTCAGCCATTGTCCCCTTAGCGACACTTTAAGCTTGACAACAATTATATACTAAATTACAATTTGACAAACACAGCAATCGTCCTGACCTCGGACAATCGTGGATATCCCGGTAGAGACATTCGTGCTCTAACTATCCTGTAATTAGCATAGCATCCGCTGTTTTTTTATAAGTAGGCAGCAATATCTGTTGTTCTAATCACGTCTGACGGTAAGATCGTGATCCATCGTGGTTATCCTGGAAGTGTTATTTCGAAAACTATCCTGTAATAAGCACATAATTTGTTGTTCTATTCACGTCGGTAATACGTGGTAAGTCCGGACATGCCGTCGGGTAATAAATATTTAACAATAAATAATCGCCCAGAGATTTGTTATATCTTAATTAAATATCCGGTATAGCATATTCGGATCAAACACAACAATCGTCCTGACCTCGGACAATCCTGGATATCCCGAAAGAAGCATTCGTGCTCCAACTATCCAGTAATTAGCACACCATCCGCTGTTCTAATCACGTCTGACGGTAAGATTGCGACAATGCGCGGTACGCCTGAATAATTGAAGTCATTCTATTAACTATTAAACAAACACGCCTATCGATAAGACCGTGACCCATCGTGGTTATCCAGAAAGTGTTATTCCGAAAACTATCCTGTAATAAGTACATAATCAATTGTTCTATTCATGTCGGTACTACGTGGTGAACCCAGACATGACGTCGAGCAATAAACATTTAATAATAAACAACCGACTAGAGATTTGTTATACCATAATTAAATATCCCGTATAGCATATTCGGAACAAACACAACAATCGTCCTGACCTCGGACAATTGTGGATATCCCAAAAGAGACATTCGTGCTCCAACTATCCTGTAATTTGCACAGCATCCGCTGTTCTAATCACATCCGATGGTAAGATCGCGACAATGCGTGGTACGTCCGGATAATTGAACTCGGTTAATTAACTATTAAACAAACACACCTATCGATAAGACCACGACCCATCGTGATTATCCCGTAAGCATTATTCCGAAAACTATCCTGTAATAAGTACATAATCCATTATTCTATTCACGTCGGTAATACGTGGTAAACCCGAACTCACCGTCGGGCAATAAACATTTAACACTAAACAACCCACCAGAAATTTGTTATACCATAATTAAATATCCTGTATAGAATATTCGGAACAAACATGGCAATCGACTCGATATGGCCAATCGTGGTTATCCCAGATAAGACATTCGTGCTTTAACAATTCTGTAGTTAGCACAGAATCTGCTATTCTATTCACGTCTGACGGTAAGATCGTGGCTACGCATGGTAAGCCCGGATAATTTGGTCGGTCCATTAATTATAAAACAAACAAAGCTATCGGCAAGACCGCGACTCATCGTGGTTATTCCAGATGAGTTATCCGTGCTCCAATTATCCTATAATAAGAAGCACATCATCCGTTATTCTATTCACGTCGGACGGTAAGAGCGCGATTATACGTGGTAAACTCGGACACGCCGTCGGTCACTAAACATTTAACAATAAACAATCCACCAGAGCTTTGTTATTCATATTCACTTGACATGGTATACCTGAATATTTCAATGACAATAACAATGACAGAAATACGCGAATGGACGTGGTATACTCGAATATTTAATTCGGGCCCTAAACCCTATCCGAATTGGTTGAGTCAGGTCCTAAATTATAGAGACGTTAACTACTCGACTGGATGTGGTGTACCCGAATACGTCGAGTCGGGCCCTAAAGCTAGAAGTTCTATCAATGACGAGAACTATGTAACTCGACGTGGTGTACCCGAATACAATAGTTGAGCTCTAAATCCTAGAGGCTAGAACAATTTCGACAATTACGCGACTCGACGTGGTGTACCCGAATACTTTAGTCGGACTCTACATCCTAGAGGCTAGAACAATTTCAACAATTATGCGCCTCGACGTGGTATACCCGAATACTTTAGTCGGACCCTAAACAATAGAGGCTAGAATAATTTCGACAATTACGCAACTAGACATGGTGTACTCGAATACTTTAGTCGGGCCATAAACCCTAGAAGCTAGAATAATTTTGACAACTACGCGAATAGACATGATGAACCCGAATTAATTGATCGGGCCCCATACCCTAGATTCATAAACAAGCAGGACCCAATAATTATTACTAAATTCGTCTTCATGACCTGTAACTAATCACTCTTGAGTCTTGACTCCATTCAGAATGTCACAATTCCATTCTTTACCTGTATTGTATTATGTATGATTCATTCATCTCCAAGTCTCTTTATTTACGCTAGGAATACATGTAATTAGTCCTAATAGGAATACAATGAACTAGCCGCCGCCTGCGAGCTATCTTCTCCGCAGGTCACTTGCACGGGCCAAGTCAAAGAGCAAACGGAGCTAAACGCCTTCCCGCTGTTAACTCACCGACCGGCATTACTAACCAACACTAGAGATCCTACTCCATGCTCAAGGCTGTTATCCAGCACAACGGTTTTGCCACCATCTGTCTTCATCTGTGCCCGCATTGGAGGTGTAAGAACTGGAAGCAAGAGTTGCAGAAGCAGCAGAGAGTTGTGGCAGTAGATTCTTGGAAGTTCAAGGCAGATGAACTACGAGGACAAGTGCGAACAAGATCAAAATGTCAAGGTACTGAAGAAAATTGGTGAACTCGATCCTCCTTTGCCAGTGGTGAAGAGGGCGGCGGCGCAGCCGCCGGAAGTCAATCTATGGAACAGAAGATTTGATGCCGCAGCGTTGAAAAGCTTGCAGATGCAACCGATTCATTCGCGTATCACCTGATCTCAACCAGAAACTGTGATTCCTCCCAACTTTTCACAGATGAACCCATTTTATACACAATACACATTTTATACACAATACACATTTTATACATGCCAATAACATCTTTATACCGGGTACCGTGAAGTTTTACAGATGACCTAAACCACAATTTACCCAATCTACATATGTACTTCTCTCTATACATTCCAACCAGACAATGCTAGAGATATCAACTACTCATAAGGAATCTGCTAATAGTCAGGGAGAGTTATTCCTTTTTAATGCAAATACAACCCAACCATGACCATGATCGTATGATTAGCTCTGCTCCTTATAAGGAGTCCATATTAATTTGCTGACATCAACATCAAGACCACCACGGCCAGCAGCTTTAAGATGACGCTCAAGAACCTTGGGATCCGCACATATGACATGCTGGCCCTTGCGATATTGGATCAATTCTAGATTCTGAAGAGTTGACAAGATATCCTCGGCTTTGATTGCTGTCATGTCACTAAGTTCCTGGAGAAGGTATCGATATGGACTTGTACATCATCTGAAACTATATACCCAAGTCGGTAAAATAGATTAATTTTTCAGTGCAAACCTTAATAGAGATGTTCCCTTTGTGCTTTTTCAAAATATCCAGTAGAACACGCGTCCAATATCCCCTGTAGCTCAATAGTCCGAGGTCCGACAGAGGTCTTTCTGGTGTTCCAACTTTACATTCCTTCTTTGATAATTCATATGCTGCACATATGATCCAAGTCATTAAGAAATTGTTTTGATAAACCAAACCAAACCAACCCAGTAAATTTCGCCCTTAGGTAGGATCTGGGGAGGGTAGGATGTACTCCTCAATAAGGAGAGATTGTTTCCGTGAAGGCCACAGCCCGAAAAAAATAGTAATAATAGTAGAACACAAAAAATAATAATATTAAAAAACGGGAGCAAATATAACTGAAATAACTACTTACCCCAACCATGCACTATGTACATACCGAAATAAATAAATGACTACACAAATAATGAACAAACTAAATAACTTCATTCTACTCTTAATAGATGAAATACAATTAGATACAATCTATCTACTAATATGTCTCACTTATTACTATCAGTCTAGAGGTCAATACACAGATAACTACTCTATATAATCTTAAGAAAATGTTTTGATGATAGCCTAAAAGAAATTTTGCCAACTACCAGTTTTCACCTCCAAACAAATTAACACATCAGATGGATAGAGTAAGTTAGCTGCAAGTGGAACAGCAAATAAATTCGTTTCCTTTCTTACATCGCCTATAAGCAGTAATTAATATACCAATGAGGTCTGACAATTCTTTAATTATAAGCTCCTCCACTACAATCCCTGCTCCGTATAGAAAGGAAAAACAAATATTTATACAAATACAATTATATAGAGCTCGATGAGGAGGACAATAAATTGCTTACAGAATGCAATTAGAAACTTTCCGTAGCCTTTCCTCTGATAAGGAGGTAGAGTAAGGATACATGCTAAATTGTAGGACTCCTCTGAATGCTTCTCCTGCATAACAAAGTCATAAAAGAAGATATGAGGGAGTATTAAAAGATATCCGTTTTCCATACACAGGTAAGTGTCTTATGATTCTTTATTCCTAACTGAAATTAGAAACAAATTAGAGCAGGTCTTCATATCAGCCACGGCATAACTAACAAGCCAAAACCAATATACACATATTAACTACGGCAGCCGGCACAAGCAGCCGCTTAAGCAGTAAATAGAAAAGTTAAAGCAGATCGAGACGGTAAACTGAAGAAGCTAGACTCAACATGAATACGATACACAGGGTAGAAATCACCAATGGCTCCAGGCAAAAAAAAGAATTCTAGAAATCAGACTGAAGAAAACCGATAAGATTACCTTTGAGAAGTATCCAACCATATGGCATCCTCGATCATCACATTCACATAGAACATAGAACAAAAAGAGATCCACGTCATAGTAAAGGGTCTTATGATCAAGAAACAATTTCGCCAGATAGCAAAGGTTTTGCCCATAAACCTTGTTCTTCTTCCCATCAACCTGTTTCATAGCATGACAATTTAGAAAAGATGCTTCTAGCTAACTACTGGCATAACTCTCTGACGGTTGACCAATGATCAATGCCAATAACTAAAAATGCTGGTGTGAAAGGAACCAAATAGGAGCTACATTAGAAGCAATTAGTAGGTTGACAACAAATTCTCAGGATATCTACAGCATTGCTAGGTACCATTTCGATTCAAGTATAAGATCCTTGATGAACTAGAAATCAAAGAGAAAAAACAGGCTTCAGAAACATTACAGCAACTATAACAACAACAATAAACAATATATCAATTACCTCAAACATTGATAATGTTCCGTTTCGATATATCTCATCACCAGGAGGATGCTTGAGATCACATTTCCTCTGCATGCACCAGAATAAATTCTTTAGGCAACCAGAATTGCAGTCAATTTTTAACAAAATAAAGATGTAAAGGTAATGAAGCAACAGACACATCAAAAGCTATTATTCTAAGAAAAATACGCAACTCAATGCACCAATGCCATTAATAGGAAGGGGAGAAGAAACTCACCATGTGCCTCTGAAGTTGTTCTTGACGTTTCATGAAATTCAGGCAAAATTCACAAAAAAAAAGTTTGGTGCACTCATTATATTCTGGAGGAAACGGCGAAAAGTACCAAGTCTCAATTTCATATCGGCCGAGTTCGATGGTGGCTATGTTTTTAACTTTTGTGAATTCTTCATGTTCACGCAAGCTTGCGGCATCAAGTTCCTCATGGCCCTGCATATTTCAAGCGACGCGAGAATTCACCCAGATGAAAGTATTATTAACACCTTCAGATAGGCTATTATACCGTTTCACCAAAAAAATTCAAGTATATGAAAAGAACGGCCAGAGGTGAACATCCTTTTGTTCAATTTCTGAGGGTGTAACACACAGATGACTCCAAATGAAAGTTTAATGATATCTGGAGAACTATATACATGTTCACAGCACACAAACAACTAGAAGTACCTCTACATGGGTCTCGTCAATCTTTCGCTTTTGATGCCGGGTCATTTTCAAGCTAGTAACCTGGAATATTAGAAGTAAGCATATGATATAGAAATGACTGACGATATACCAGACAAAAATTGTCATGGAGCTCTTTAATAGTTATGTATTATTGACCGAATCTGGTCGGTAATGCGGTACCGGTAACCAGCAGTAGGTCGTTCAGTACTGGGGGCGGTGGACCGACAACCCTAGTTATGTTAAACAAGAATGGGGGGACACATATTTCCTGTAGGAAAGCAGGGATGTGAAGTACACGTTCTGTCAGCTCTAGCCAGACTATATAACAACTATAACCAGACTATAGCAACTATAACCAGAACTACATACCTTTTGACGTAATTCAAGAAAAACAAAGGTAGCCATCCAGGGGGAAATTCGTAAAATACAGATACATTACCTTATCCTCAACCTTTTCATCCACATCCGTTTCTACGGAGTTAAGATCAAGTTGATCAAGTTTCGCCCATTCATCGAGTCTCCGGTTAACTGCCGAGAATAACTGAGTCAGTCATACGATCAGGCATTACAAAGATTAGCAGCCTGATCTAATATACAGTCCTTTATTTTCTTCGGTAATAATACACAGCTCCTCTAATTTGAAAGAGGAGCTACAGGGAATCGTAGGAAACTCACAGCCGATTTTAGCCTTAAGAAGCTCGAGGAGTGAAAAATCCATTATAAAAAATAACTAAATTAAGTCAGTTTAAACCAATCAGCCCCAAACATAACCCAAAATTCAATGCAAATTAGACAAGCATACTAACATTCAGTGTAGTGAACATAATACTCGTAATCATTCGATCCACAGGAAAGCTTGCGGCGCTCTATGACTTTAACGGGATGATATTTTCCATCCCGCCAGCGGCAGTTGACGCGCGTTCCCACCTCCAAGGGGAGACCCATCGTTTTCCTCTTCCAGGAAGAGTCATTCTCGGGCTGAGAACCGTTGTACTGAGGAGCAGTAGGCGCGGCAACTCCATCGCCGTCCACCGCCGTATGACTGTTCGCCGTCGGCGTACTTGATCCGTTCTCAATTGGGACCATAGTTTTCGGAAAAATCTTGCCGAATGTTAAGGTAACGTGCAAAATTCTAATGATCCTCACATCAAATGTCAATTTTTACGATTAAAATTTGAGACATAATTCATCTATTCGATGCTCAAAGTACACGCATAATTTTAGGGCATCAAGAAATTTCTGGAGCATTCGGATGGAGATGGGAATTGCATTTCCGGCTCCTGCTATATCAATTATTTATAACTAACTCCCTCAAAACATTCATATTTAAAAAAGTCCCCCTAAAGATTTGTTTGGTAGGATAGGGGACCAGAATTTTATTATTATTTTTATTACTATTTTAATATTTTTTAATTTTTTATTTATTTATTTTATACTAAACGCGTTTTTTTAATAAAAAGTATTTTTATAAAAAACTATATTATAAATAATAATTAATGTTATGAGACATTCGCAGTCGAAACATTAAAATTCTAAGTTTTATAAATATTAAATATTAAATTTTATTAAAAATTGTAATTAATAATACGGTGGCTTTGCCGTCAAAAAACTATAACCCTAAATGTTAAACCCTAAACCTTATAAATCGTAAATGTTAAACTTTATTAAAAATATTAATCGATATTACGGCGATTTTGCCGTCGAAAAACTAAAACCCTAAATACTAACCCTTAAACCTTATAAACCGTAAATGCTAAACTATATTTAAATTATTAATCAATATTACAGGGACTTTGCCGCCGAAAAACTGAAAACCTAAATGTTAATTCCTAAACCTTATAAATCGTAAATATTAAACTTTATTAAAAATATTAATCAATATTATGACGACTTCGCCGCCGAAAAACTAAAATCCTAAACTTTATAAAACGTAAATGCTAAACTTTATTAAAAATAGTAATTAATATATTAGTAAATAGTTTATTATTTTTTAAGGCTAAACCTTATAAATGATTTTTTTGGTTAGAAAATTGTGTTTAAAAAAATAATAAAAAATTATTTATTTAGAGGACCAGAAATTTCTCTCCTAGACTTTCCCTTTTTGGTAAGTACTCCTCCATAAGGGTATATATTACTAACGGAAATGCGCAGCATTAAATTATTACTTTAATATTTTAATAGAAATTCTAGTATACATAATATTTGTGTTTACAATGGTTCACAATATTATGATTCTACCCATGTCAACTAAAATTGATCACACCAATAGAAAACTTATAAACATGAAATCAAAACCCTAGGCTTTGACGCGATTCCGACGACTTTATCCTCAATAATTTTGTTGCATCTTTTTCCTTAATATGGTTTTAGATCGCCGGAACCATGACGAAACATGATACTTTTGATCTCTTATGTATAAACTTTCCAATAATATGACCAATTTTGAGTGTCATAACCGGCATCATAATATTGTGTACCATTGTGGAACCTACCACTGTGGATACTAGATAAACTGAATATTTCAAATTGATAAAGACGTGTAAAAATAGATAGTTTCCAAAATTATCACGTCAAATATATTTAAAATTTGGTTCTAAACTTTTATTTTGAAAAATCTATATATATTTAATAAGATTTTAGTTTTTTTTTGCGTCAAGTCGCCGAAAATAAAATCTATGACTGATTCCTAAAAGTTTTCGACGTGATGATTCGACCAATTTGATACAAACAATTTGATGTAAGTAGAAACCCCAAACAAGCAACCAATTTGATACAAACAATTTGAAAACACCAAACAATTATCAGAATACAATAAGTACATGATATAAGAGAGAAGTCATCAATCAATGTTCAGTACGCTAAGCATTAAACATGCTACTCATAAGTGGAGTGTGGGGTGTGTGGGTGAAATTACCGTCCGTTATAGTCGTACTCGAAATCACCTGGTCTGTCTGCTCTGTTCCAATTTTCAACGTACCATTTGATCCCTATGTTGTTTCCACTCCTGAGCAGTGTACGAGAAGTCAGGTGGCGAAGGCGGGCTGGCTCCCGGCCGCCCAACGACTTGGCCGTGTCCGACTAGTCGGCCGACCAGCGCAACCCCTTCCTCCTATTTTTTTTATTTTTTAATCAAAAAATATATAAAAAAGGTTTAGCATAAATATAAGAGTAAATTTCAATTTACCCCCCTGTGGTTTGGCCTAAATTTAATTTACACCCTCGTGATTTCAAAAGTTTAATTTACCCCCCTATGGTTTCGAAAAATTTCAAACGTGCCCCTTCTTTTAATTTACACAAAAATAATTAATGAAAAGACATATATACCCCTTCAAGCATTTTACCTAACAAAAAAACTAATCCGCGCCGCTACAAGTGTTAGGAGAAGGGAATGCTGTATCTCTTAGTCAATATGTGAGTTTTTGAACATTTTGTTTTCATTTTTTGATTTCGTTCAGCGGAGGAAGGTTCATTGTGTTGTAATCTCAAGAATTCTGCAGTAAAGAAAAGAAGAAGATTAGAAGAGCTTGAAACTGTCTTCTTTATTATCCCATGTAATCCTCTTTATATAGAGGTAAGGACTATCAGTTACAGAAGTCTTATCCTTATAAAATTGTGCCAATCACTATATCTATAACATATATTTATAACACATTGAGAGTTTTAGAAATTTTATTTTCTTTTTTTTTGAAGCTTCTACCGTTTGTGGATTTTTTTTATATAAAAAAGATGCTTTCAAATGGGATGCAGTGGTTTGATGTGGTGGCTTTATATCAAAAACTGTTTTCGTTTTTTGATATATAAAAAAGTGCTTTCAAATAATTAATTCCTCATGTTGTTAATTCTTCCTATTGTACATAAATTTTTCATGTATAAAAATTTCTCTTGTTGTTAATTCTTTCTGTTGATCCTTTGTATAGAAATTTTGGGGATGGACAATTACAATTATACAAGTGAGGATGACAATTGTACAAGCATGATAGTTTGTTCACTGAGGCTCCACCATCCACTTCTAGAAAGAGATCGAGATATGAAAATGAATTATGAAATATAGTTTTAGCATAGTGAAACACTGATTCAATATGTATATTTTGAGGAGATATTTTTTGGGTTACATTAAATATTTTTGTGGAAAGATTCACTTATGATTATATTTAATTATGCAATTTTTGAGTAATTATGTTTAATTATGAGTTAATTCTATGATTATAATAAATATCCGAATGTTATTTTGACTTCCCAAAAAAAAGGACTTCCCATTGTTTTGGAGTTATTGAGTAAAATTTAAATTTATTTATGAGTTTTTTTTTTATAAGTGAAATTTATTTATGAGTTAATTCTATTTACAATAATATTTAAAAAAACGAAAAAACAATTATT
>JAOYMZ010000032.1:70502-85122 GCA_025802335.1 Pinguicula primuliflora | reverse complement strand
ACCTACCTGAGACCTGAGTCCTGAGCTGGAGAAGGGCAAAGCAGACTAGCAGAGACAGAGTAGAGACAAGAGATACAAACGGCCGACCGGGAGAGAGACGGGCTCGGAGACGTGAATGTCGCGAGTCGGAAAGAGAGAAAAATTAGAATAGTCAAATAGTCTGACTGACTCTGTATATTATATGGCATGGCTGTTTTTAACCGGGCGGTACCGAGTAACCAGTGCCGGTACCCTATGTTAGGGGTACCGGTACCGGTTAGTAAACGGTACCGTCCTCGGGTACCGGTGCCGGAATCGGTACCGGTTAGTAAACGGTACCGTCCTCGGGTACCGGTACCGGTTAGTAAATGGTACCGTCCTCGGGTACCGGTACCGGGACGACCGGTACCGGGACGACCGGTACCGGGAGTATTTTTGGACCCCTAGTGCCTCAAGCATCGTTGCTCCTGATGACTGAGTCCACTCCAACCCCATCACTTCATGTGCCTCACGCACAAGTACTACCTGAGCCAAATCATGAGTTAAGTAGACCACCCGCTCCGGAACACGATGATGATATGGTGCGGTCAGACCTAGTAGGGCAACCTCAAGCATCTTCTTCGATGGATAGTCCGATAAGTACACTTCCACCGTCTGAGCTTATTGATTCTTTGGATATTGTGGATACTCACAGTGATGCAGATTCTCCGATTACTCCTACTACTGTTCGGGTTCTGCCTGAGAGGTTGACCCGGGGCATTCCTCGGAAGAGATTTACACCGGAGCATGATCCTAGGACCAAAAGGTACCCGATCGTTGATATCGTTAGGGGAAGCATGTCTGAGTCGGCTCGTGCATTTGTGACTGCCGTTTACAGTGATGATGCTCCTCGTACTGAGAAAGAAGCACTGCACGTTCCGGAATAGAGAGAGGCGATGGAAGTAAAAATGAATGCCCTAAGGAAGAGTGAGACATGGGAGGTATGTGATTTACCTCCGGGAAAGAAGCCTGTTGGATGTAGATGAGTCTTTACCATCAAAAGAAAAGCAGATGACACGATTGAGAGGTACAAAGCTCGTTTGGTGGCAAAGGGGTACGCTCAGACATATGGAGTGGATTACTCAGAGATGTGCGGTCTTTATCAATTGGACTGACACGCAAAACGAGAAATCAGAAATTCCTCTTCCCCTTCCTTTCCTCGCGTCTTCATCCTTCTCCCCCATATTCTTCTCCTCTGCAACTAAAGTTCAACCCCTTCTTCTGCAAGTTTTTTTTTTAAAAAAAATTTGGTTTTTTTTTCTAGGGGGCATGTGCCCCCCTAGGACCTACATGGCTTCGCCCCTGGATATACCTCGCACATACCAAGCTAGATATTGCTTATGCTGTAGGGGTTGCTAGCCAGTTTATGCACAATCCCCAAAAGGACCATATGGAAGCAGCCTTGAGGATTCTACGGTACCTGAAAGTGTCACCTGGTGCCGGTGTCTTATATGAGAGACATGAACACCTAAGGATTGAGGCATACACTGATGCTAATTAGGCCGGGAGCCCTATGGATAGACGATCTACATTCGGGTACTTTACTCTGATCGGGGGTAACCTTGTCACATGGAGGAGTAAAAAGCAGAAAGTAGTAGCGAGGTCCAACGCTGAGGAAGAGTTTAGAGGGATTGCCAGATATCTTATGACTTGTTAAGCTGATGACTGAACTGGGTTTTACACCCGAGAGTGTGTGTCCCTTAATGTATGATAACAAGGCTGCTATTCACATATCTCATAACCCGATTCAACATGACCGGACCAAACATGTTGAGATTGATCGCCACTTCATCAAGGAGAAGATCGAGGGCAAGATTGTGGCACTTTTATTTGTGAGGTCGAAAGACCAGCTAGCAGATATCCTGACAACGGCAGTGGACGGTCGGACTTTCCATTGTGTTTTATCCAAGTTAGGCATTGGTTTCCCACCACCTAACTTGAAGGGGCGTATTAAAAATTGACCATGTAAATAAGGAAGGAATAATTATAAATTCCTTCCTTATATTAATCCGATGATTTTGTGTGTGAGATCATCACGCGTATTTGAACCAATTTAACTTTGAGCTAGCAGCGAAATGCCGGAGGAACACGTCCAAACAGCTTAATCATAAAGAAATCTAAGAAATCAAAGCACAAGTGTTCATACTAGCTACTTTGGTATAATTTTCAAGAGGGGTGTGGGGGGAGTGTGTTGTTGTAATCGAACGTGAGCCTGGAATATTTTTGTTTGTCTCCCACATTCTTTTGTTATGAGTAGTGTTTTGATTATTATTATTATTTTTTTTTGTTGTGGTGATCCACATCCAGAGTCTTTTCCCTGTTGTTCACCCCTCCCAGCGGACATGACAGATCCTCACTACTGCATGCGTGGGGAGGTGGACGGGGATCCAAAAATAATTCAATTTTGCATGCAATTAATCATGAGACACGATCAAGTTACTCTGTTCAGTTGGGGCATACCGTACAAATTTTTTTTTTAACTGATTTTGTCCGAAACCTGTTAAACGTGGTCCCGATATATTTATGTTCATGTATGAGCCAATTTATAAGCTTTTATGCGAATTATTATTTTTGATGTTTTTATTTTATAACGTTGTGTTGATCCTCATCCATTCCATAAGTTCAAATTTTTTTCATATCCATATTAGTTGTGTTGTTGTTGGGCTTTAAATATGCAGTGGGAGACACTATTGGCCGTTAGGTGGTGTGCACGAGGGGCGTGGGCCTCTTTGGCCCTGTCTATTTTAAGAAACATTTTTTATTAATTGATTCACAAGTTCGCATTATTCTTGAAGTTGTGATCAGTGATTATATATAATCAATATTCGAGGAAGTGTTTGGCGGATACTGAGCGATGAGGATCGCCCGTTGCTTAGGTGCTTGTAACTGGCAATTTGGCAAAATTCGGAAAAGGCGGAGGACGACTGCCCAATGCCTATGAAGTCTAGATAACCGCCTTCTCAAAAAGAGCACATGATCACGAGAACAATTTATCCCATAAGACATTCATATTGGTCGAAAAATAAAATACACGTATACAAAAAACTTCCCCTACTCCTGAAATAAATCTTTTAATATATATTAGTTTTAATGCTCGCACTTTGTGCAATTCTTTTTTATTCATCTCTCAACTAAGGTGATGATTGGTGGAATCACATAAACATTTGGAGATGTTGGGTTCAATCTATATATTAATATAGGACGGTTTTAGCAACTTCAACTATATCTTTGTAATCTTATTAGTGAATTAGCATTTTTAACTTTTTTTAAATTTTCTTTCATCCTTTCTCTCTCATTAACCCTCAAGCCTAATTCCTCCTGTTTAAACAATCGTTTCAATATAACCGCGATACCGTGACTTTAGGCACGGGTTTTATCTAGTTTTTATTAAGTGCAAATAATTTTTTAGGCAATGACCGCGGATTTAACCTATACCCAATACATATGTAGAAGTCACTTTTCATGAATCACGTGAATTAGGCAGTGTTTTGTACAGTTTTTTCACAGCTCCTTTTGCCTTTTCCACAGCATAAGCTGTTTTTGCAGTGTTTGGTAAATCAGCTTTTACTTTGGCTTATCTACAAAAAAAATCAGAAAAAAACTAAATGTCATAAGTTAGGTGGGAGTAACTTTTGAATGGCTTTTTTCAGTGGCAATTTTGAAATTAATTCGAAGTTTAAATGTGATATAATTATTCTTGTACATTCAAAAGTCCTTCTGCGAAAGTCCTTCTGCAAAACCATAAGCTCTCCCAAACACAGTATTTGTCAGGCCCAAAAAGAATTATAAAAACATTTTGAGTCATCAAGTCACTCAATTCATTAGTTGATGTGGTTTAATTTGAACCCACAGATTTCACTGATTTAATCATTTTTTACGTATCTAAATGGGTGGATACTTTAGTTACTCTACATTTTTCGAGAATATACTCTAAACTAATATGGCCATGCAATCACTTCAAAAGTTCTCCTAAATAAAGGCTAGTAAAGTGATACTTGAACTTGATACTTACCAGTGTGTTGAGGTCTGTAACAACATACCAACACGATCGGATCAAACCCAAATGTTCAATGTGTAAGCTGAATAACTTTTAACGTCGAAGCTAGGGGTTCAATACCTTTACATATAAAAAAAATATCAACAAGATCTTGATTTTTATGAATTAATAGTAAACTTTGTGGTATTTTTTCCTGGACCAAATCTTCTATTCTTGCACGAAAGTTCTTAGTGTAGATTTTGTTCCCCGGGCATTGCGCTATCATGAAATGAAATTGGGGTTACGAAGTAGTTAATGATAATGTTTTTTCCCACTAACCCCGCACACCCTCCCCCGAGGCGAAGGATGTGCTGTCCTTTAAAACGACACCGTGTCCCCATTTCCATTCCAAGTTGATTATCCTTGTATGGTATTGTCTATGGCAGAATCAAGTAAAAGTTAAAGCCTGGAATCAAGACATTATAGTAGTACAACAACAACCATACTGTTTTCAATTATCTGACAGAGCATTATTTGAGAATATGGGCTGAATAATTTCATCTCTCCATTAAAGCCAACATTGAATTGCAATCCAAACAGGAAGGACAGAGTTCATGTCCCGTGAATTATGGGAAAAAAACTCTAGCCATCCTCTTTTTTTTTGCTCAAATATTGTTTAAGCATCCTTTTAGATGGCTTATATGGGCACAAAACCTTTTAAACCCGGCTCAATGAGCTCTAGCCAGTCTGCAAATGTAGATCAATAAATATATATGAGAACAATTTTACTAACATGTCACGAGTTCAAATTTTCTTAAAGACATTATCTATCAAAAAATAATATACCCAGTAGCAAATTTGATCGGAGATAATAGAGTGTAGTTCATGATTTTTTTATATATTTATATATATGTGTGTTGTAATGTAAGAGATAGTATTTTAACAAGAGTAAGGATAGGTTCCTTCATTTCTTGAAACGATATCTCTCACTCGGCTAATATCGGTGTTTGAGAAAGTACTGTAATGTTCCTTAATGGTCACGGGTCGTCCAACGCACCCATATAACCAAATTAAGCCGAAATTTGGATGGAGTGGAGGACAATCGCCGACGCCTAATCAATCACCCTATCGAAAAGCTCCTTACACACCCGTACACTACTTGGTCATGAAGCACCGGCATCAATATACCTCCTACCTACCTATTAATTATTTTGTTTTGAAGGAATATTATGTATGTATGTATGTATATATGAGAAAACCAGAGTGTGTTAGTGGTAGTGATTATGAATGAGTGACCCAACCGGACTGAACCGGTCGGGCACGACGGTGACCAGCGCAGGTGGGCAACTTTGATTGCCATCTGCATAATCTTCTTCCGCTTTGAGTTGTGAATTTATACACGAAATTGACAGATAAGGTTGGATGGGATCGTGCAACATCACACCACACAATGTTATGAACTCATTCATTTCGTTGAAAATAACAGAAAAAAAAATCATTTATGTACTCCATTGTTGACACATTTTTTAAATTATGATTTGGGTTATGTTGGCGATGTGATTGAATTGGAAAATTTAGAGATTTACGTGAAGTGGAAAAATAAACGAACAAGACAACAACACAAGATTTAACGTGGTTCGCCCAGAAAGCCTACGTACACGGGAGAAGAGAAGAATCAATCCACTATAAGCACAGTGATACAAAGGATACACAGAGAAAACCTAAAAGATACACAGGGAAAACCTCTCAAGTCGCCCAGGCAAGAGAGCCACAACACAAGTCACACATCTCTTTTTCTCTCAACCCCGCCTCTCTTTCTTTTCTACCTCTTTTCTCAACTCTAATGGCCAAGAGATCTAATATTTAGAGAGAAAAATTCTAATGCAATTAGAATTCTTACAAGGACTAATAATTCAAGTCAAAATAGAATTTTTAATTACATAAAAAATCCCAACAAATCACCCTTTGACTTGAATTCTCTCGTATCACAAATAAACTTGATCTCTTTCTCCAAGCACCCCCTCAGAGGTAGCTCAATGGTGTGAAACACACAAGCTCATCTTAAACTTGTCAATAGAAGAAGACTCCATCATCATACCCATGGGGCCAACAGGCTTCACAGCAGTAGAAGTAACCTTACTTCTCTGAACACACAGAAGCTCTTCATGCTTGCGCATAACACGATCATGGTCTCCAACACAGACGAACACTTCTCACCAAGAGAACATCTCTTCTTCAATTCTCTACACCACCAATTTCACTCTTGCAATCAGAGTGCATCGTCGATCTTGGAACATGAGCTGATACTCTCAAGCCACCATCAACAAGCTACAACAAAGTTCCCAAGCTATCACGAGTGCAAAAAACTTGCACGAGTCTCCAAAGCTCAAAACTTTCTAAGTCTTCGCAAGACTTCAACAACCATGGTTATATCGTCATACCAACCAGAACATGAACTCAATCCACTATATGCACAGTAATACAAAGGAGACACAGAGAAAACCTAGAAGATAAACAAGGAAAACCTTTCAAACCAGAGAACCACAACCCAAAAGACACACAGGAAAATCTCTCAAGTCGCCCAGACAAGAGAGCCACAAACCAAGTCTCACATGATACATGCACATAATTTTAATATACATAATTATGTACAACCAATAGAATGTGTACATGTGGAATAATGCACCAATAAAACATGTATGGTCCCAATTACGATGGTACATGTACAAATTTTATTGGTTGTACATAATTATGTACATGTAGGGCTGTAAATGAACCGAGCTCGAACGAACATTCCATGTTCAAGCTTTGTTTGTTATGTTTAACGAATGAACCGAGCTTGTTTCTTAAGCTTAACGAACGAAGCTTCGTGTTTGAGCTCTGTTTGTTAAAGTTCACGAATTATTCACGAATAGTTTGTGAACAAGCTCGCGAACGGGATGGTTTACGCTCGTTCATGTTCAACTCATTTATGTGTTCGTTTACATGTTCGGGATCGTTCGTTCTTCATTAATGAGTAATGGAAATAATGAAAAATAAACTGATGGATTTTTTTTATAATGAAAAGTAAGGATGGATGAATAATTTCAACATCATTTAACGGTTCATTCAATCAAAAACGAACGTATTGATAGCTAAACAAATGTGTATGTACGAATACATTGCAATCACTTTAAATTGAAATCAATGTAACTATGGATTGCTTGATGTGGAATCAAGTATAATCAAAACCAATTTAAAAATTTAAGACCATAATAAGTTGGTCTTATATCTCATCATATATAAAAATAAAACTATCATACCATGAATAAAATAATCATACAAAAAACGTTGTTTAACATACCAAGATCGAACGAACAAATCCATGTTCGATTTATGTTTATTAAAGTTGATGAACGAACCGAGCTTGTTTGTTAAGATTAACGAACGAATCGAGCTTGTTTGTTAAGATTAACGAACGAACCGAGCTTGTTTGTTAAGATTAACGAACGAACCGAGCTTGTTTGTTAAGCTCAACGAACAGAGTTTCGTATTTGAGCTCTGGTCGTTAAGGTTTGCGAACCAAACAAACGAGCATTAAATGAATTGAATTCGAATTTGTTTACGAACGGCTATGTACATGTATCATTATTGTTTTTTTATTCTCACATTATGTGTTTCGATTGAGATCTAACGTGAATGTGAAATATGTAACATGATCCATATGTATCCATTCCATATATTTGTATGCATTCACTTGTATGAAATATGTAACATGATCCATATGTATCCGTTTCCATATATTTGTATGCATTCACTTGACTCTTCTATTCCAATCATTCTTCTTCTTCTTCTTGTTATTTCGTTATTGTCTTGAGATAGATAGGTCCGATTCAATTGTGATCAGCTGACCATGTGCCGACAAACTGGAATGCTAGGTCTATAGAAAAATTGGCTATCGAATTTCGGTACTTTGTCATTTAGGCCGCTTCTGGGCACCAAAACATAAAAATAATCCCGGTTCTAGAATCTTTGCGTTGAAATGATACCGGAATCGGTTATGGATTTTGATTTTGGCAAATAAACTAAAATCCTATTAAATAAACATTTTAAGAGTAACGGATTTAATCCTAACCTTAAATGATGTGTTACAAAGACCAAAATAAAAGTTTAGGACCAGTTCTGACCGTTGCGATGCGAGGATTCCAGAACGGGTCTTACTTCTTTATTTCGTCATTCGGAAATCGTCCGAAATGGATGAATACCGAATTTCGGTACAGTAATAATTTTGTACACCAAGCATTATTCTGCCAACAAACACAGACGTTGAGGGGTGGAAATAGTTCGAGATCCGACCCGAGACTAATTGGGTCTACCGCTCGACCCATTTAGTGAAAGGTGGGTCGCTCTTGTTGGGGATCCATGATAACATAATGGCCACGGATTCGTGTAGAGTCAATTTGTAAGCAAGGAAAAATATCTCCATTCATGTACGCGATCAGAAAATTGACTTATTGTAACGAAGAAAATGAAATACAACTAACAATATGCAATAAAGTCAGCATTCCAAGCTGATCCTTGCATACCTGATGTTGGAACATATTTTAAGTATAGATAAATTCAATTGCCAAATGACCCATTTAAAGTAGTATTGATATTCCAAGCATAAGTGGTGTTGTATTTAAAATGATTTAAAAAACCCATTTAATTTGAATTATCACATAGATTAATGCTCATATTAGAATTCAGTATACTAAATTATTATTTTTTTTTGGCAATGATCCACTAAATTTCTCGTTTTGCGTAAAAGTTCTTTTACTTATTTTTATTTTTAGAATGAATATTATTTTGCATATTTATTACAACATAATTATTTAAAATTTAATTTTAATTATGTATTATGAAATTAATAATATATTACCAAAATAACTTTCATTTAACAGAATAAGAATGAAAAGTAAAAGAGCAATGCTACATGTACCCTCAAAATTGACACACTTCATAAACTCCGTATGTGACAACCATCACAACCACACACGATCACATTCATTTTTTAATGTGTGGTTGTGATGGTAATGAATTTATGAAGTGTGTCAATTTTGAGAGTACACATAGGATTATTCTTTGTGAAAGTAGCTTATGATGAGTACTTTTAAAAAAAGGTATTTTGATAAAGAAGTTATAAAGTGGTTGCAGTAAGACTTTACTATGACAAAAATTAAAAAAATAGTGTTTGTTTATATGGACAAAATTATCGATTGCTATAACAATTGATGAGTATTTTGGTATTATCGATTTGTTTATATGGGAAAAATTATCTTAAATGTGAACTTTGAAATAATTACAAAATTGTCACAGCCTTAAGCCAATAAAAAGCAACTCAATGGGAGCTTTTGACTTTGGGCTTTTGGGGTATTTTCCACCACCAGAAATCAAAATTGCAAACACTTTAAAAAAAACTTCTAAGATTGAAAAACCAAAAGTAATTTTTGAGAAGAATTTGCAAACATAATTTTAGAAAGTTTAGATTTTAAAAAATAAGAACAATTATTAGAAAGTTAGATTGTGTAAAATAATTATTTTTTAAAAAATTATTATAATCAAATTATAATTTTAATAACACTGTACAAAACATGCCTTAAGTATGTGTTTAATTGTAAAAAAATACTCTCGTGTCCGGCTTTATTGGCTTTGATGGACTAACAAGTTAAGACTCTCGGACATATTTTTCGAGAATCCATCATAAATTGAATTTTTCGATGATCGCGTTCATGTGCGCATCGTCGATGTGCCGCATGGGTGATGATGTATTATACATATATGATTGAATTTTTTCTGACTGCGCGAGATATATCATTCCAGAGGATTAATTTTTTTAAAATGGAATAACTTTCCCTACACAATATGTATCGCGTAAAATTTTGACCAATATGCATTGGAGATGTGACGAATAATGTTGAGTTCCGTGAACTTCTTTTGTTTTTAATCCATCCTTCGTTGTATCACATGAGTCTCAAATCCATCCCACAAGTTGTATTATATAAGTAACTTCTGTCGGTGATCCGTTATACATATATGATTGGATTTTTTTCCGACTGCGCGAGATATATCATCCCAGAGGATTAATTTTTTTAAATGGAATAAGTTTTCCTACACAATATGTATCGCGTACAATTTCGACCAATATGCATTGAAGATGGGACCAATAATGTTGAGTTTCGTGCGTGAACTTCTGTTGTATTTAATCCATCATTCGCTGTATCACATGAGCCTTAAATACATCCTACAAGTTGTATTATATAAGTAACTTCTGTTGGTGATCCGCGAGGTATATCATCCCAGAGGATTATACAGGACTTGGCGAGAATTTAATCAGCGAATCTCATAAGTGGTCCTTGTTATTGTGGGGGGACTTGGCGAGATTTTCGACATGGAACGATAGCGCGAACCTCATAAGGGTCCTTGTTAGTTTATTGTGGGTGCAGGTTTGGTTTTGTGTGGTGGGGGAGGGACGAATCGAAGCGACGAAAGGGACGAATCTCAGCGAATCGTGGCAGCAAGGCCACTCTGCCGCTTACAATACCCTGTCACGTATTTAAGTCGCCTGCAAAGAATTCTGCCCGTCGCTCGATGAAAATTGTACTTCAAAGTGACTCCCGCAGCGCGTCTGTCATGGGAGCTTGGCGGTGACACGTGCCCTTGGGGGCCTAAATAACCCCTACTGCAGGTCGGCAAGCGGATGGCAAGCGCGGGTGTCGCTTCTAGTCCGGATTCTAACTTAGAGGCGTTCAGTCATAATCCAGCGCACGGTAGCTTCGCACCACTGGCTTTTCAACCAAGCGCGATGACCAATTGTGCGAATCAACGGTTCCTCTCGTACTAGGTTGAATTACTATTGCGACACAGTCATCAGTAGGGTAAAACTAACCTGTCTCACGACGGTCTAAACCCAGCTCACGTTCCCTATTGGTGGGTGAACAATCCAACACTTGGTGAATTCTGCTTCACAATGATAGGAAGAGCCGACATCGAAGGATAAAAAAGCAACGTCGCTATGAACGCTTGACTGCCACAAGTCAGTTATCCCTGTGGTAACTTTTCTGACACCTCTAGCTTCAAATTCCGGAGGACTAAAAGATCGTTAGACTATGCTGTCACGATTCGTATTCGTACTGAAAATCATAATCAAACAAGCTTTTACCTTTCTATCCGACACGAGATTATATTCATGCACCGTCTGTTACTAATGTTTGCACTGATATGTGTCGTTCCACTTCTGATGCACTAAATGATGAAATGAGATTTTGTCACCTAGTACAGTTACAGCTGATTCTAGTATTGGGAAAATTGATTATGACTGAATCTATATGGATACTGTCGAGCCAGAACCTACAGCACACCAGCACTAAAATTACCATCGCATAAGAATGGTCGACGTGAAAAAATCTTACATAACGTTTATTACAATGAAAAACTATAATCATCGAAACAAAATAGTAACAAAACGAGCCCTGGTTGGGACTTGAGATGAAAGGGATTGAAACTGTAAGCAGATGATCACCTGATTAATGGATCTGAATGAAACCTCTGTGAACTTGGAACTCCCAACCATTTCCAATTTTATGGCAACTGTGCACAGTCTTCTCAGCAGGTTTTCTCTGGATATAAAAATAAGTTGTCACAGGAACAAACAATTGCGGTTTCGAGTTTTTTTTATCTCTTTTGTGCAGGAGAACACAGCAAGCCGGAAGCATCAGCTCCTACGGTTGCTAGATCACAAACAGTGCATAGCTGGCCTTGCTGAGATGGGACGAAATGGGTACTGCAGTATGGGCACGTTACGTCTTTCTGCCCTCGGTAAATCGGCACGTACGTGGCTCCACAGATTACGAATGGATTCCTGAAGTCATAATTCAGTTGGGTGGCATCTCTCATGTTCTGCTCTGCTGCCTGAAGAACCTGGCGAGCTGTTCTTGCTTGATTTTCGTTGCTTGGGTTCGTCTCCAGAAGTCGTCGGGCAAAGTTTGCAGCTGTGCTCAGGTTCTGTGCCTTGAAGCAGACGGTCATGGCGTTCTGCAGGGCGAGTCTCGTGTGAGGAAGCTGTAGGTTGCAATGTGTGAAATAGGCTGCAAGTTCTTGCTGACGGATTGGATTCCCCTTCACTTCCCTCCTCTTCAGCTCCATCTGCAATCCGAGAACATACTCTTTGGCAATGATGACCAATTCCTTCACTTCATCTACTTCTCTTCGTGTTTCAACCACCATCAGAGGGATCGTGTGGAGAATAGCCAAGAAATGGCGTAGAGCATCGGAAAACTTCCCGGCTGTTGTAGCGCGGTAACCGGCCTTGAGCTTCTCATCGAGTTGAGAGAAATTGAACACGAGAGCTGGGGGGCTTCTCACGTTTGGACTTGCTGACTCATTCCATCCCCTCTCAACCGCGATGGAGACCACGGGTGCGGAAGTTACAGCACGCAAGTAGCTATGACTGCCCAATTGAAGATCAATAAATTGTGATTTCAATGGGGAGAAATTATGAATCCCCAGCTGACGGCTCAACAAACGCATTGCTGTATCAAAGTTGCCAGCAGCTGCGTGTTCGGCAGTAAGAGATGATCGCTGGACCCAAATTTGGCTTACAGGCATACCGGGAGTAGGAGCCACGAACACAGCAGAGCGTGCATTCGATACAGCCTTTGGTGTCTCGGCATCAGGGGGCAGATCAAGATCCTCAAGATCCCATCCTCCCTCCTCATCATTCTCCTCCTCGTGCGCATCCTCCGTTAATGCCACACTAATATCGCCGTTCTGCAGGTTGTCGACCTCACCAATATCCAACCCTTCACCCCAGTCGGCATCTGCTGCCTCTTCATAATCTTCATCTGCATCTCTCTTGGCATCATCAAGGCCACCCTCGAATAAACCTTTACCCACCATTAACAAAGGCCAATCCCCAGCACATAGCACTGGACTTGGAGGTATCAAAACAGAAGCCTTTTTCCCCTCGGGGAAAGACGGAACATTATCCCCCAACTCCGCTGCTAAACGCTCTGCTAAATCATGGAGCCCGTGGGCTGATGCTGTAATGTACGCAAGAGGCAGGTGGCCAGCTGACTCGAGAATCTTAACACGCTCTCGCACATCACCAAGGTAAAGCGCGTCATGGAACTGGCCCATAACATCATTCTTCACCTCAGCAATTTTCATCATCTTCGACAACTTATCGAGATTGCCGGTTATCAAATAGTGAAAAGACAGCCTCTCAAAGTTCTTGGTTCTCTGGTAAGCATACTCGACAATTCCAGCATTTCCCTGCCGAAGGGCCTCCACCCCCAGCCTATACCAGTGGTCTTTCTCATCAATCTTTTTAGCAGCTTCGAGTGCTTTCTCAATATTACCACTTTCAAGAGCTAAGTCAAAGCGAAGTCTCTCATCCTTCACAAAATACAAGGCAACTTGTGGGAAGCCCTTCTGCTGCAGATAGGCAATCATGGCCTGTCCACAGAGTTCTGAACTTTTGATCATGGTCATAACCTGATCAAATCTCTTCCTCAGCAATGAGAGCTTGAAGATATATTCCGTGGAATCAATAATTATAGGACGGTTTTTCCCATCTCGGTCCAAGCAAAAGATTGTATTTCCATATATTTTTGTAATATACACTGGAACATCAAGGGTCTTGATAATTCCACTATCTCCATTAGGAAGGCAGTACTTAATGTGTGTCAGGGTGGTATATATTAGAACACCATTATCATCCCAAGCACCGCTCTTGACACGAATAGTCTCATGAAGAGTGCAGCGATGCACAAGCTTTTTGTCAGCAATAACAATTGAATGCTTGCTCAGCAAAGCAACGCTCTCTAGATCTTGAGACCAAACCACATACCGAACAGAAGATGCTTGAAGATCCCCAAGAACAATCCTTTGTTGAAGATCGAAAATAACAACTCTGTCATCGGACCTGCACAGCAGATTTCCAGTGCCAGCATAGAATATAGCATCAGTAGGTATGGGCAGAACACTCTTTTTCACAATTTCATTTTGCAGGTTCTTTACCAGGACTTGGTTGGTGCTCTTCTCAAGCACTGCAAATCTATTTCGTGCCACGAAAATCGCTGAGCCCCCAACACCTCTTTTGGCCTCTTGAACCGTGTCACCTCTCCCACTGCTGTCTCTGGGAACCACATACAGCTCATATAAACCCCCATCAACGTCAGAGCAAAGCAAGATAGCATTCTCAGATGGACTAAAAGAAAGATTTCGATGGGCTTGATTTAAACCATTCGAACCAGTACGACGAATTGGTATCAGCTGAGTCTCTTTCTGAGTTGAAAACTCGAAAGTGCGTAAAAACCGTTCCTTAGAATAGAACACTGAATCTCCGCTGACAGAAAAGGCAGGTCGCTCTCTCTCCAACTTAAAAACAATCATGCCGCTGTCATGGCCAGCAGCCAGAAGATTCAGCTCAGGATGGGCTGCGAGGATCCAGAACCTGTCATGTTCCCTGCGGAAAGTCTGCATCCCAGTTCTTTTGGTAGCATCCCAGACCCTTATGCTCTTGTCTTCTGAATTTGATACGATAATGTCTTGTCTGGAGTGAAATAAAACGCAAGAGACATTGTTCATGTGGCCTCTCAACGTGTC
>JAOYMZ010000032.1:58139-68532 GCA_025802335.1 Pinguicula primuliflora | reverse complement strand
TGCACTAAGCTTGTGGACTTAATTTTGTACCCCTTTGAAATGAAGTCCCACACTTAGCCAAAATTCTCACTTCATGTCTTTCAAGTTTTGATTGCTGAAATCTGGTAACTTGGCTTCCAATCTGCTGGTTCATGCCTAAAATTAATCCTTCCATGATTGGATGATATAATCAGCATGTTTAGCTCCGTTGATCAACTCCAGTATTGCAAGGAAATTCCATTGAAGCTCAGTTAATCAGAATGACTCCAGTTTTGAGATCTTTGGGCCCTTTCCTGCACAAATTTCAGATTCTGTTATATTGATCTTGCAATTGATATCATTGACATAATTGGTCGAGGTTTGATGTATAAAAGCAGTGTTCAAGGTCTAAAATGATATGAAATGGTATGCAAAGATGGACTAAATTGCTATATGAATTGAGGCTATCAGTTGTTTTGATCGTCTAGGCACAGCTTAGGAGGTCAAAAATATCAGGTCGTCCTGAATTTATCCTATGCTGTCTGGCTAGGCGCCCAGGGGTGACAGAGCTGCCGCCCTGGGGTCCTGAGGCCGCATTGGCCGCCACGCAGGGCCGCATAGGAAGTCTAGGAGATCATCATCTTGAACACTTATACTAGCGTGAAATTTTTTGAAATGAATTATATTGATTTTTTTAAAACTTATAACATTGTATCTTGATGCATTATGATCTATTTTGGATAATTGTTTTTTATTTGTGATAGAAAAGTAATTCATACCCATCTTATCCCCCAGTGACCGATACCAGATTCACAAAAAAATGACTCTAATTATATCAACGTTAAATTTGCATTATTGATGATATGCTTATAATAAATGAATACGGGATAAACAACCTCAGATTTGTATGTTTTTGATATCATATGACTCCCCTGAATAGTATTTGGTTAATTATTTGTGTATGTGTTCATGTATACTGATATTTTTTTTAATTTTTAATCATTTAAATTTATTTATTTTATTAATGTATGCAAATAAAATAAAATGAATTTGCTGGCGGCTGTGCACTGCCTAGGTGGCCGCCTTGACCGCCCAGACCGCCCCTAGACCACCCAACGTACAGGGGGTGCTTAGCGCTTTCTCGAACCTTGGCTAGGAGACTGATGAAATGACATAGTTGGACAGGTATTTAATTGAATCCTGTGAGCTTGATGATACTTGTTCTGATATTTTGGATTGGTGGAGATTCCATGCAGTGGCGGATCCTGAGGGTCTGACTAGAGGTTGCGTTTCATATAGTGTGTGGATCCTGAGTGTATCTGGAGGTCTAAATAAGAAATGTGGAGGAGTGTAGGGTAGGTCCAAGAGAAAAAAATTTAGGGGCGCAGGTGCACCCCCAGGCCCCCCACCCCTCCGCCACTGGTCCCATGAGTGAAAATTTCCTATATTGGTGAGGATGACACGAGACATACTTATTATCCTACTTTCTAATGTATTATCTGAATCAGCTTTTAGCGTTGGTAGGCGAGTTGTTAGGCCACATCGGAGTTCCTTGCTTCGTTGAAGCCTTCATTTGTACTCAAAAGTGGATCAATTCAAACTTCACTATTATGGAAGATTTCAAGGCTCAGGTAATTAAAGATCTCGATGATACAAAAATAGTAAGATTTGATAAAGGTAATATATTTAAATTTATTATTCTTAAACATTTGAATAATACAATTTAAGAAGGAGGAAATAAAAAACATTTATTAATTTAATAATATGCATCATAATAATAATATTTTCCCCATTTAATTGCTTTTTTAGTCCTAATGTTACGCTAACCATGGCGGTCCCCCTTTAAATCCGAAATGCACGCGCGATTTTGAACGCGTGACAGGGTTCCGATCGCGATGAACATGACATCAAAAACTCGTACGGCGATATGTTGCGATATACCGCGATAAACCGCGAGTAGACAGCGACACGTAACCCAAACCCAGTCTATTCAACTCCATTTAATCAGGCAATTTCAAATCCGCCAACCGCCACGCATTCTCCCCTAACCTCACGCAATGATAATCCAGTTGATAAGCAATTGCAGCTTTATGATAGCATCACCATGAATGTCGATAAGTTGATCAGCTTATCGTTGATAAGTCAGTGGAAAAAGATAAGACTCCTGCCAAACGCATCGAAGTCATTCCTCCTCCCCACCTCTAATTCCACCATTTTCTCTTTTCTCTCACCTATAGATACAACTACTATATATGTACACGCAGCGAATGCGTCTTGGTCTATCGAAATTATGAAACACTACAAGCAATAAAAAGTCCTCTTTTGGTCTCCTCCCTCGCTCAGCTCTCTGCTGCTGCATCGTTACAGAGAAATCCTTGGAGGAAAGGGATTAGGAGGGAAGGAGCGTCGGTGGAGGAAGGGATTTAGTTCTAGGACTTCGATCTGTGGTTTTTGGTACTGGATTTTCTTGAATCTGACGGGGGGAGAATGTCGTCGCTTAGCAGAGAATTGGTTTTTTTAATTCTGCAGTTTCTTGAAGAGGAGAAATTCAAGGAGTCTGTTCACAAGTATATATTTACACCTTTTGCTTTCTGGTTGTGAGATTTGGGGTTGCTATGCATTTATTTTTACCTCTGCTAATCGATTCATTTTTTTATATTATGTTTTTGGTTTTCAACTGGACATTTGTGGAATCGAAGGTTGTAAGGGAAAGGGATAGGAAAGAAGTGTAAAGTATTGACCTTTTTTAATATGATGATATGTGTTGAGGTGGAAATGTTGGTAGACTGAAGCGAGTTAATGGATGCTCGACGGACACAATTGCTCTTTTTTAAATGGAGGAAATTGAAATGATTTATGCGACCGGATTGCTGATATTATCTGTTACAAATTTTCTGTTCTGCTTAGGTGCTTTGGCCTACTGGAAGGGTTAAATTTGTAGAGCTGCGTTGACCTCGAGTCTTTTATTGTTTAGAAAAGGAAAAACATACACAGATTTGAGTTGTATATGCTTGCGACATGTTTCCAGGAAGTTATTAGTTGATTGACTGTTAGTTATAGAGTCTCTGTAAAATTTTCAAAATCAACTGTTCAATAGTCCCATGCCCGGAACACGTATCGGGGAAGTAATCTCTGTAAAATTATCAAAATTGACTGTTCAATTATACGATAGAATTGCTTCATTTCCTTAACTATAGTAGTAATTCATACTTTCCTGAAATTGCTTGCGATAATGGTTATGTGATTTTCTATTATTGCAGGCTTGAGCAAGAATCGGGATTTTTCTTTAACATGAAATATTTTGAGGAAAAAGTGCATGCTGGTGAATGGGACGAAGTTGAAAAATATTTGTCTGGTTTTACCAAAGTTGATGACAATAGATACTCGATGAAGATATTTTTTGAAATAAGAAAGCAGAAGTATCTTGAAGCTCTTGATAGGTAATCTGTTGCTATATTTCGTTGAAGAGTTATTGATTCTTTTCTTCATATATGAACAAAACTTTTAGTTTGTTAACTCCTCTGGTTTTCCCCCTTCATTGTGTTACATTTCTAATCTTAGCTGGTATCATCAGGCAGGACAAAGCTAAGGCCGTCGATATTCTGGTTAATGACTTAAAAGTCTTTTCAACATTTAATGAAGATCTGTACAAGGAAATTACTCAGCTGTTGACACTGGGAAACTTCAGGTATTACATATTCGATTTATTGGTTAGGCTCATCGGCCTGCTACTATTAGCATGGCAGTATTTATATATATGTAAACTGCAAGCATCTTTAGCTTCCATTATCAATTTGATATGTAATTCTGTGGGAGGAACATGAAAATGTGAATCATCATTTGAGTAGCCTCATAGTACGGACATTATATTAAGATAAATAAGTTTTGTCATCATCTAGTTGTATGTCTTCTTGGTCCAAGTGTAAGAAATTTCACTTTTGGGGGCTATCTCACCTTGTGTTTGGCATCAGGTTAGTATTTCTATAGTTTGAAAACCATGTTACATTATCATGGTGTCCTTTGCTTCCTTGCGAGTATCATTGATTTACGTGCTGAGGTAGTTCTTTTGGCGAATTATCTTTACCTGAAAGTTCTAGCTTTGTTTGGAAATATGTACCTTTCTGAAAATTCATTTTGGATGCAGTCATTAAAAAAGAGATTTATGTTTGTCAAAACTCATCCACTTTTAAATTACAGGGAAAATGAACAACTTTCCAAATACGGTGACACCAAGACAGCTCGTAGCATCATGCTGATAGAGCTCAAAAAATTGATTGAAGCAAATCCTCTTTTCCGGGAGAAGCTCGTTTTTCCTACCTTGAAGTCATCTAGATTAAGAACCCTTATCAATCAAAGGTATGCCTCCTTAATATTCCTTTTAATTTTGTTAGATATATTAATTTTATGATACTTCAACTTTCTCTGTCTTTCTGCTCGACCTTTTCTGGGTAGTTATTCACGCTTGCTAAATTTGATACATGACTGAGCTTGGCTTTGTTTTGGCTGCAGCCTAAATTGGCAGCACCAGCTGTGCAAGAATCCGAGGCCAAACCCGGATATTAAGACATTATTCACTGATCATACATGCACTCCTCCAAATGGAGCTCTTGCACCTACTCCTGTTAATCTTCCCCCAGCTGCAGTTGCAAAGCCTGCTCCCTACACATCACTTGGAGCTCATGGGGTATTGTAATATTGCTTGATCAACTAGAAAAGTTGTATCCACAGATTTATATTATTCCTGTATCTGGATCGTCGAAGACGTGGTTGGCAGCAAAAATAATTCAATAAATTGTTTCTAACCATTTTTTGTTTGATGCTAGCAGCCGTTCCCACCTACTGCAGCAGCGGCTAATGCAAATGCTTTGGCTGGTTGGATGGCTAATGCTGCCGCATCATCATCTGTGCAAGCAGCCGTTGTTACAGCATCTTCTTTACCTGTCCCGCCCAATCAAGGCAAAAACTTATACCATTAGTAAAGTACTGCCATTTGAGAAGCTGAATTTTTTCGTGATGATTTTAGTAAGGAGGTTTTGCAAATATGCAACATGATTTTGCTTATTTGATCAGTGGGGAGAATACCTAGATCTTTGGCAATGCTCATTAACACCAACGTTTTTGACCACTTAAACAGTTTCCATTTTAAAGCGACCAATCACTCCTCCAGCAACGCTGGGTATGATTGAGTATCAGAATGCGGATCATGAGCAATTATTGAAGCGTTTGCGGTCCACCCAATCGGTTGAGGAGGTAATGTAAAATGTTTGTTCCTGATGTAACTGATAAGTCAATTTACAGGTATTTAACAATAATCTGTTTTCACATTCAGGTCACTTATCCCACCATTCGTCAACAGGCATCCTGGTCCCTGGATGACTTGCCTAGAACTGTAGCTTTTACATTGCATCAGGGATCATCTATAACTAGCTTGGACTTTCATCCCTCACTTCACACTCTACTTCTTGGTACTTGATTTCTTTGTTGTCATTTAAATCAAATCTCTTTTAGTTTAGTAATTCGGACAAGCTCACTGGTCATGCTATTTCTGTAACAGTGGGCTGCAATAACGGGGATGTTACTCTTTGGGATGCTGGAATAAGAGAGAAGTTAGTCTCGAAGCCATTTAAAATTTGGGATATACAAGCTTGTACCTTGACATTTCAGGTTCTCATAACATTTACTGAGTTGCTTCTTTTGTTTGTTTGATTTTGTTATGGTTATTAGACTCTGTGTATAGTTCTAATTTCCTATGGATCCTATAGGTGAAATTTTATACATGCTTGCGGCAGCAATAGTTGCATTAACTTCGCTATTTTTATTTACCTGTCATCACTGTATCTCATAATGAACTTATGAACAGGCTTCTGCTTCGAAAGATGCTCCTTTATCTGTCACTCGAGTTACTTGGAGCCCCGATGGGACTTTTTGTGGTAAGTTTCCTGTTGTTTTTTTAATCTTGTTTTTATCTTAGTGATATCTAAACAAATACTTATCATATTGCAGGAGCTGCATTTTCCAAGCATTTAATTCATTTGTTTGCACATGCTGGCCCGAATGACATGCGCCATCATTTGGAGGTATATATGTACCTTTCTTTAAAAGGATTTGAAGGTATAGGTTAGTCATGTGCTTGTAGATGTCAACGCGTAAGTTTGAACTAATCGTTTCTGTTATTGTTTTGTTCTATAATACAGATTGATGCTCACACAGGAGGGGTGAATGACATTGCCTTTGCTCATCCTAATAAGCAGCTTTGTGTTGTAACATGTGGGGACGACAAGCTGATAAAAGTGAGTGGGGAAAATAAAAAAAATTAGAGTTAACTATTTATGGTTTATTCATGTCTTGCTACAGAGAAACTTAGTAATATTTCGAACAGGTCTGGGATTTGACTGGGAGGAAAATATTCAACTTTGAAGGCCATGAAGCCCCTGTTTATTCGATATGTCCTCATCAGAAAGAGAATATTCAGGTATTTTTGAAGCTGTGTCAGAGTGTTTTACTTTAATAAATGATGTTCATGTAGCATCTTTTCTTGAAAATTTCTTACAACTTATAACTTCCTCCTTTGTTATCTCAAAATCTAATATTACCAATGAAACCTCATGTTGAAGTCTGATGAAAGTATTGCCATCTTGTACTTTTGACACATTTCTCTGTTGGATCTTGGTTGCTTTGTAGCTTGGATTCTTACTTGAGTCATTTTCGTTGTGTTTGTAGATCTCTGTTAGAATCCTGTTCTTTTTCTTTTATTTCGTGTCTATTCTTTTCATTTCGTGTGGGTGAAATCATGTAATCTCTGGCAGTATTTTCCATATTAACTTATGGTTCAATTATTGGCTCTTACGCTTGCAGTTCATATTCTCAACGGCCATGGATGGAAAAATCAAAGCCTGGCTTTATGATAATGTAGGATCAAGAGTTGATTATGATGCTCCTGGGCATTGGTGTACCACTATGCTATATAGTGCAGATGGAAGTCGGTAAGATGTTTTTTCCTATTATGTCTTGGTCCATGGTGTTACTCTAGGATTAACTTTCATTAGGTTCAGTTATTTATTAATCACCTCTCTCCGTGCATTAGCTAATTATTGTCTTTTTCAGGTTGTTCTCTTGTGGAACAGGCAAAGATGGAGACTCCTTTCTGGTCGAATGGAATGAAAGTGAAGGGGCAATAAAGAGAACTTATATGGGATTTCGTAAGAAGTCTGCCGGTGTTGTGCAGTTTGATACAACTCAAAATCACTTTCTGGCTGTAGGTGAAGACGGCCAAATAAAATTTTGGGATATGGACAACACCAACATACTGACAACTGTTGATGCCGATGGTGGTCTTCCAGTGAGTTAAAGTTTACTATTTCTTATTACAGAATCGAAATGACCAAGAGGATCGTTGGATGAGCCATCCATCATTATGCCATTATGGTTTGATCGTACGTTTTATTGGCAGAGTCTTCCACGGTTGCGCTTTAACAGAGAAGGGAATCTGCTTGCTGTTACAACTGCCGACAATGGAATCAAGATATTGGCAAATGCAGCTGGAATGAGATCCTTAAGAACTGCTGAATCTCAACCTTTTGAAGCATTAAGGTCCCCTCTTGAAGCAGCGGCTATCAAGGTTCTTCATATCTCCATTTTCTTCCTCATTTTTGGCTTTGACCATAGATTGTTCTGACTTTTCTTTTTTGTGTTCAACAGGTTTCTGGGACTTCAGTTGGTAATGTCGCTCCTGTAAGTTGCAAAGTGGAAAGAAGCTCTCCAGTCAGGGCTTCTCCTATCCTTGTAAGTCATTCTTGTTCAAAATGTCGCTCCTGTAAGTCTCAATCTGGTTGAAAATTTAGATCCTGGCTTTTGTTTCAGAATGGTGTAGATACCATGGCTAGAAACACGGAAAAGCCGAGAGTTATGGAGGATGGTAATAATAAAATGAAACCTTGGCAGTTAACTGAAATTGTAGAGCCTGCTCATTGCCGCACGGCAACCATGTCTGATGGCACTGATGCTGCTAAGGTATTCCATTTTGTTTTTGCTAATTTTGCTTCTGTTGTATGCTTTTTGATGCATGGCTGAATAACTAGTGTATGCGTAGGTTGCAAGACTTCTTTATACTAATAATGGACTTGGCATACTGGCCCTTGGATCAAATGGTATCCAGAAGCTGTGGAAATGGCTCCGAACCGAGCAAAATCCTAGTGGAAAGGTATTGAAAAGCTGTTCCTACCCTCTCTTCTATGTTCATTTTCTTCTGCCATTGTTTCCTTTATTCTTTACTGATTATCTCATGAATTAATATCTAAAAACACGTTGTTATCAAAGGCCACTGCTGGTGCTGTCCCTCAACATTGGCAACCTCCCAGTGGTCTTCTTATGACTAATGACATCTCAGGTGTCAACCTGGAAGAGGCTGTTCCGTGCATTGCTCTCTCCAAAAATGACTCTTATGTAATGTCAGCTGCTGGGGGAAAGGTCTCATTGTTCAATATGATGACATTTAAGGTATGTACACCAAATGCCATTGGCTCCTCGTATCTTGAAATGTAGTTTGTGGTTCTCCAGACCTTGCATTAATAATCACTGTGTATACTTTGTGACAGGTGATGACAACATTTATGCCCCCACCACCTGCCTCCTCTTTCTTGGCGTTCCACCCACAAGACAACAATTATATTGCAATCGGAATGGAGGATTCGACTATCCATATTTACAATGTTCGTGTCGATGAGGTATATGCTTCATCCTCTTGAATCATATTTTGCGCCGTGTACTGGGCAAGTTTAGTTTCTAATATAATGAATAAAATGCCCGTGTGCTCGTAGGTGAAGTCTAAACTAAAAGGCCACCAGAAGCGCATTACAGGATTAGCCTTTTCAACCAACCTCAACATTTTAGTATCATCTGGCGCTGATGCTCATGTAAGTTTGTTTCCTTTTTCATCTTCCTTTAAAGAAGCAAACAAAACCCGCGTGGCAAAATTAACGTTGTGATTGATCAAAAAACATACTGCATGTTTTCCCCTTGAATGTGTGTTTTCCGTTTTGTGAGGTTGTAATGAATAAGCCAAATTTCTTACATTTGAATTCATATTATTTGTAGCTTTGCACCTGGAGCATTGACACATGGGAGAAGAGAAAATCAGTTCCAATACAACTGCCTGCAGGTAAAGCAGCCATTGGTGACACTCGTGTACAGTTCCATTCGGACCAGGTTCGCTTGCTTGTAGCCCATGAAACGCAGTTAGCAATATATGATGCCTCCAAGATGGACCGTATACGCCAGGTAACCAACCCCATGACATGAGCAACTATATCATTTCTTTCATCTGCTTCTGTTTTAAATGTCTGATGATGAACATTTCCTATTGTAGTGGATCCCCCAAGATGCTCTTTCCGCACCCATATCATCGGCAGCGTACTCGTGCAACAGTCAACTTGTTTTCGCTTCCTTTTGTGATGGCAATGTTGGAGTTTTCGATGCTGATACCTTGCGATTAAGATGTCGGGTTGCCCCTTCTTCATACTTATCCCAATCAGTTTTAAATGGGTAAGAAGAATACCATAAGATGCTCTTAACCCATGCTTTGTTATTTCTTCAAAGTCTCCCACTATATCTCAACATACTTCCCCTTGGTTATTTCATGTCCAGAAGCCAATCCGTATACCCGTTGGTGGTTGCGGCACATCCTCAGGAGCCCAACCAATTTGCGGTTGGATTGACCGATGGCTCTGTTAAAGTGATCGAACCCGCAGAATCCGACAGCAAGTGGGGAGTCTCTCCGCCGGCGGATAATGGACTACCGAATGGCAGGGCCGGTTCGTCATCCACGGCTAGTAATCATGCACTGGATCAGGTTCAAAGATGAACCACAGACTCCATCTATGTAATGTATGTTGCTGTCTGTGTATTCTGTGTAGGTAGAGGTAGATAAAAGGTACTGAAATTTGTGACATGGCTAGAACTATTTATCAATATGGTGGCCTGCTGAAAAGCATGGCCTTCTTTCTCCGTCTCTCTTCCTGCATTCTGATGGTGGTATGTATTCAAGTTTCGGTTTTGATAGACGGCATTTCAAATTGCTTGTCATTTGTTACGTGAGGAAGAGTTTGATTTATAAGTATATTTCATTCTAGGGGGAGACTATATGTCCCCCTCAAATACCCATTTTATGCCCCCTCACCACATCCATTAGATCATTCTTGCTTTAAGGGCTGAGATCAAATTATAAAAAAACTCACGTGATCATTATTTGAACCAAAAGTTAATTCTTACTCGTCACCCAAAAAATCTTCTCTTACCATCCGTCCCGATAGAATTTTTGCTGTCGTAAATCTCTATTCTACTTTGATTCGGTTACATGAGTGTGATTCTTTGAAATTGGTGGACTGCTGATGGCGAAAACTTCAAGTTAGACTCATCATTCAAATATTGTCATTTGTTG
>JAOYMZ010000032.1:27577-51664 GCA_025802335.1 Pinguicula primuliflora | reverse complement strand
TGTTCTTCATGAAGCAGTTAGTAATATCAGTCACTGAAATTTGTAATAATCTCTAGGACAATGAAGCTAATTAAGGAGTGAAATAGCAGATAATGACCTCTACAGTGAGCTCAAAATATAGCATAATTTGTGCTCATCAACCACTATTGTCAGAACGAGCGCATTTTAGCTTCTTCCCCGACTGTCTTTCAACCAAAGCATGAAATTCCTTGAATTTCTCCAAAACCTAGCCCTTTGACTTCAAAGCATAGACCCAAAGCTTCCTTGAGCAATTATCAATAAAGGTAACAAAGTAAAGTGCACCACCAAGTGTCTTTACATTCAATGGGCCACAAACATCAGAATGCACCAATTCAAGTAACTCTGACTTTCTTGAGGGAGGGTGGTTCTTAAAGGAGACTCTCGTCTGCTTCCCATCCATACAGTGAGAGCGCCTCTCCAACTCTGCATTCTTCAATTCTGGAAGCACATCCTTCTTGGCTAAGCAATTCGATCTCTTTTCACTGATATGGCCAAGCCTTAGGTGCCACAACGAACTCTTCATATCGATGGCGTTCACTCTGTCTCTAGAAACCAATGCTTTCGTCCAGTACAGTCTATTGATTTTATTCCCTTGGGCCACAACCAAATTACTTCTGGTGAGTTTCCATTTTCCTGAACCAAATTGGTTATCATAACCACCATCATCAAGTATATGCACGAAGATCAAATTAAAACGGACATCTGGAGCATGTTTGACTCCTCTGAGTGTCAACTGCATTCCAAAGTTTGTCTGCAAACAAACGTCGCCAATACCAATCACCTTGGACACACCATCATTACCATCTTCAATACTCAGAAATTACCAGACATGTAAGATGAGAAGAACTCCTTCTTTGATGTAACATGCAGTGTAGCACCACTATCAATAATCCACATGATCTCGTCCGACACAAGATTGACTGTGTCATGGTCACGGAGAACGACAAGATCATCACAAGTCACCGTGATAACTCGATCATCATCATGATGTTTCCTTTTTCACTTAAAATAGTTTCGTTGTATGTGCCATGTCTTCTAACAATAATTGAACACTATATTCTTGTATTTGGACTTGGACTTACTCCTGCTTTGCTCTCTCCCACCTTTCTGATCCTTTCTCTGACTTCTACCCTAGTTCTCAACAGGAAGAACATCAGATAGAGATGAAGAACTCTGTGCCTTCCGTCTCATCACCTCATTAAGGACACTTCCGTTAACATTCTGCAAAGAGACAATAGCATCAAAAGTAGAATTAGTAATTGAGACCCGAAAGGTATCCCAAGAATCTAGTAGAGTATTCAGTAGCCATAGTCCCAACACTTCGTAATCAAACTTGATGCTCATCCCCGAACACTGATCTAGGATCCCCTGAAAATCATTCAGATGATCTGAAATAAAAGTCCCTTCCTTATACCTCAAATTCATCAGAGAATTCAACAAATATAATTTATTGGTCCCTGACTTAGAAGCATACAAAGATTCAATCTTTTTCGATAAGGTCCTTGCATGTTCCTCATTAGAAATGTGGTTGTAGATATTATCCTCAACAAACTGCCGAATAAACCTACACACCTGCTGATGCTCAAAATTCCACTCCTCATCGAACTTGGATTCTGGCTTCTCACCGGAAGATGCAAATTCTTCACAAATAACAGATCCTTCATCTTTCCCTTCCTCAAGTGATAATTAGTGTCATTCAAACAAATCATTCTATTTGAATTTGCCTCCATCATTCAAACAAGTCCAACAACTCGCATCCAAACCTCGGAGCTCTGATACCACTCTGATGGGAAATTCAACTCTGATAATAAATACAGAGCAATATGCAGCGGACAATAATTTCTCCAACTTATTAGAATCCATAAGGAGCAGCAATATCAAATAAATGAAAACAACTAAAATCGACACAAGGGATTTTAACGTGGAAAACCCTTCTCAATGTGAGAGGTAAAAACCACGGGTACAAGCCAGCAAATCAAGCTCCACTATGATCAAAATAGGGTACAAGAGAGTCAATAATTGTAGCACAAATCGTACTCAACAATCTGCCCAAGAACACAACAATAAGTATGGAATTTGAGAAAAAGAGAAACTGAAAAACCAGATTTCGTCTGCTACTGATCAGACGCAATATCTCTGTCCTCCGACAACTTCTCACTAATTCGACTGGTCAAAATCAAGATCCAGAAGTCCTGAACCCACTGTAGTGCGAAAATCCTTTCTCTACTCTCTCGATTCTTTTCTCATGAGAAAAACTTTTTTTGACAATCTCTCATAACCCTAACTAATCCCTCTCACTTATTTATAGTGAGTCAAATAGACTTGATATATTTGGACCTTTTATTCCACATATGTTGGGAGCCCAAAATCCCAACAATAAACCCATGACCATCTATTTATTTAGTGACCCTATTTTTTCATAGAAAATTAGTTTTTTCAAGTTCTCACATAAGCCCAAAAGCTACTGTTCCAACTTCGAGAAGTACACGAATTTGTGAACAATCCTTACATCGGCCGATGTGTCTTAATCTGATGATGCACTCCAAACGTGTTGACCACAGCATGTGTACATAATATCTAATGTATTTTTTATGCTATTTTTTGGTGGGTCGTATTACTTCTCTAAAATGGTTGGTCTTAATTTTTTTTTGATGCTCTTGGGTATTCAAGTTCTTTGGGTCTGACTAATCCTAATAGGTTTCTCACACGACGACCCCCACCAGTGAACCAGACGATCTGGGGGTCGTAGCCCGAGGTCATGGCCAAAAGAATTATTGCTTCCAGTGAGATTCGAACCTGAATCTCCCAGATTGAGATATTCAACACTAGGACAACACAAAAATGATAAACGACACCTCCCAAGTAGGTCACCTCCATGACACTCCCTCACATTCATAAAGATGAGGTCCCATACAAACCAACATGTGTGTGCTCCCACATTATGTAAGTGAGAAATGTGAAAGTGTACATATAGTGGGATGTGCCTTATATCATTTCTGAGTACAACATGTCTGGATTATGGCTGGTCACTCTAGCAGTTTTTATTTATTCAAACATCCAATGAATTAATGCAAATGTACGAATAGTAGCAGTCTGAGTTGGTCCAGGTCCATGATGTCCTAATACAGGCTTTTCAAATAAAACCTACTACTGACTTTAACAATTGCAACTAGTTTAATTGCAAACGACTGTTCCTCACCAACTGCATCCCCACCGATCTTCTTGTTTTTCCTTTTCCATGATTTATATAAACCTGAGACTGAGAAAGAAGAATTAACTTCTCAATTCCCTTGCTTTGTTTGCTGGGAATTATTGAGAAAATGTGGCGAATTAATAAAAAAACACTATCCTGGCAAATAGCTGACGTCTGAGATGCAGGGGCCACATTCTAATGCAACGCCTAGTCACAGTGCTTTCACGGGCCATAAAAAATTTACAAATGGGAAAAAGCAAGGAAAAAGCATATGGGTTTCGTTTTGAAATCGGATGGCAGGGTGTCTGAAAGCGATGCACCGCTCTATTTGCAATAAAGAGAGAGCAGATAGGTACATATTTGCGTGTATCCATTTGTGAAGAACAGAAAATCTGAGATATCGAGAAAGGGGGTTGATTGAAAGTTAAGCTACCGGAACAGAGGCGTGAGAGTGTGTAAAAGGGTATCCTTGGATGGCGTTTTGTTGCTGCCGAGGAATGGAAGTGAGGGATTTTGCCGGGGAAGAGTGAGAAACAACTTTTAATTCGTTTTGGGGGAGGAGCAGAGGGGAGCAAGAAATGGTTATGGAGAAGCGAGCCGCCAAAATTGCTGGTGCAACATCTAGAAAAGGAACCTTCTCAGTACTCTTCCTTTTCTTACTTTTCATCCTCACCCTCTTTATCCTCTAATTGAAACCCTCTTTCCCCCTTTCCGTCAAGAGTCGTATTCTATTTTTCGCTCTCTTTGTTGCCATTTTCCGCGTTTCAGGGATAAATGTCTTTCATTTTCTCTAGATATGATCTGGGTTCGGGTGCTTTTTGGATATTGAGGGCCTTTTTTGCCGTCTAATTCATTGGGCATTCTTGATTGTATTGTGGACTTCCTTTTGACTGTCTGGTTGTGCTTTTTCTGGAGGGTTCTTAACTGTTTGATTGTGAGGAGTTAATTTCATCTAATTCCCTCTTATTCCGGTTCCAAGCGCTTGATCTTGCGTTACCTTCGTGATAGAATCGATCTAAGGGCCAGAAGTTGAAATTCTCCTGGGAGGTTTTGAGGAAGGTCTGAAGATTTTTGGATGGTTGAATTTCACTGAGAAATTCAAAACACCCTGTGCCTTTTGGGTGTATTCGTATGCTTATATTACCTGTAATTAGAAAGGAACTAGTCTTGGTTGGGATTTTGAGTGAGTGGCAAGCTTTTGATCTCCAGTTTGCAGTTTTTGTGATTCTTCTGTGAGGAACCTTTCTTCAACACTCTTGTTGATTACAATCCTCCTCTCAGATAATCCAGCTGGGGAGAGAAAGGGAAAATCCACTACTTTTATTGTGGGTTTGACTAGTTTTAGTTAACATTTGATACAGTTTTATCTTCTTAAATTAAGATTAAGTAAAGGAAGAGAACAGTGTTCTTTCTTTTGGGAGTAATATTATTATTGTGGGGTGGGTTGTTACAGGTCTTCTATTGCACTGCATGGTATTTTGCTGCTGCATTATTTACCGAAGTTGAGTCGTGGACATCTGAGGGAATTAGTGGTTCCTTTCTTCCAATTTTTGTTGCATTTAGATGGATAAGACACGCAACATGTGTTGCTATTGTGAAAAGAAAGTGTTAAAATCTGACATCAAGTATCACTGCCAAAGCTGTGGGAGGCTCTTCTGTGGGGATTGTATTGAACAACTTAACTCTTCAGATGGAGCACTTTCCACTCATTCGGAGGAAACAGTCAAGGCTATGGAGCTTTGCAAACATTGTCTCAAAGACAGTAAATCATGTGAAAATGGAAGAGAGTGCAGTTGCAAAGTCTATCCATCTGAGTCTCCTAGGGATAACGCAGAACCACCATCACCGAGTTTTAGTGGTGAGGGATTTGATGGTCATTTCCCGGATCCTCTCATTAGAAGTAACGACACATCATTCCCCAACCGTACATCCCCGGCATCAATCCCCTGCTCTCCTAGCAGGTAAAAGGCTTGTAGTTTCTGGCTGGAATGTTTATTTACTCTAGTTATAAAATCTTTGTGTATTACAATGGGGTCTTGTTAAATATATGTACACTGCTTGAAGCATTCCTATTTGAGTTCTTACTGTATTATATTGAATCTTTTCATGGCCTCGGTGATTAGTTTGCTGCTTGTTCTTTCGACTGAGCATAGGCAATTTTGTTTTTCAGTCTTAGTACTTAAGTAGGATGTGTTGTTGCCGTTGTGGTACTTAGTGCGTATAATACTAGTTTTTCTTATAACCATGGTTGGTGCGCATTACCACTTTTGGGCTGACTAATCCAGTAGGTCCATCCTCATGTATCTTGTAAATGTCGGGTTAAACCTGTGATCGGACCCAAGGAATTGTGTGCACTTTACGGAATTGAATCCTGAATATCTTACTTTTTAAGTCCAAGTCCTCCACTTAACATTTTATCTAGGATATCCTCCGGTGTCTAATAAATGTTGCATCTTTACATTTGTTTATGCAGGAGCGACGAAGATGAGGTAGAAGACTTGACCAGTGACTTTTTCGGTGTGCCAAATGATTTCTTCCGTGATGCTTCTGATGTAGATTCCAGTATTATAAGTTCTAGAGATGTGTTCTACAGTTTAATGTCTGTCGAATCAAGCCGTTCAGAGACGACTTCCAGTCTTGAGCCATATGCACAGAAGGAGCAAGGCCACACCTTAGGCTCTGAACATAATTGCCCTTCAGACCAAGGACAGACTGTTATAGAAAAGCCCAATGAAAGAATTACTCGCACAGGAACTGCGAATATTCTGAAACAATTTCAGCATGAGAGAAAGAAGTTACCAAGGCCACTGAATTTTGAAACCAGTGATCTTATTTGGCTTCCTCCTCCACCTGAAGATGCCAATGATGAGATGGAGAACAAATTATTTACTTATGACGATGAAGATGATGAGAGTGGGGATTCAGGTGGTATGCACTTCTCAACTGCTAATATTGATATCTCGGTTTCAACCAAGGATCTCGATTGCAAAGAACCAATGAGAGCTGTGGTACTGGGGCACTTTAGAGCTCTTGTTTCACAGCTTTTGCGGGGACAGGGTGTTATAGACATTAGAGATGACACTGCTGGGGAGTGGCTCGAAATAATAACAGCTATTGCATGGCAAGCAGCAAAATTTATAAAACCAAATACGAACGGGGGAGGCAGCATGGATCCTTGTGACTATTTAAAAATCAAATGTGTAGCTTCAGGATCTCCGAGAGAGAGGTAAATGCCAATTTCTCTTGAGAGATTTTACTCAAAATAAGCTCTGGTTCATGTAACAATGCACAGGGAATATGAAATTGCTATTTTTTTGTGCTTGTCTATGTGTGCGTCTGCGTGCAGGGTCTGAGTAAACTGATTTTTTCGTATGTCTTTCTGCGCACAGCAAGCTTGTCAAAGGAGTAGTTTGTACGAAGAATATAAAACACAAGCGGATGATGTCTCAATACAAAAATGCTAGGCTTCTAGTCTTAGGCGGTGCCCTGGAATACCAAAAAGTTCCCAATCAATTAGCATCAATGGAAAAATTGATACAACAGGTACTATGATATTCTTAACTATTTTCTTGTCGTTTTCTTACCTGCTCGCTGGTTCCCTTTAACCTGCTCCATATTGGTGTTTCATGAATATGATTTGTGAATCAGGAAAATGATCATATGAGGACTATTGTCGCAAAGATTGAGGCCCATCGTCCCAATGTGTTACTTGTGGAAAAAAGTGTATCTTCCATTGCTTTAGAGCATCTGCTATCGAAAGAGATCTCCCTAGTTCTTAACGTTAAGAGGTCTCTATTGGAGAAGATTGCTAAATGTACTGGTGCCATTATAACCCCATCAACTGATCAAATACCCACCGCAAAGTTGGGGCATTGTGAACTCTTCCGCTTGGAGAAAGTCTCTGAAGACCATGAACCTGCCAATCAATTCAACAGAAAGCCATTGAAAACATTAATGTTCTTTGAGGGGTGTCCCAGGCGCCTAGGTTGCACGGTAATGCGCTTAAACCGTGAATACGGAGGAAGTTTCTATTTTTAATGGCATCTTGTTCTTAAATAAGGAGCCTAATCTGTAAATTTGACTAATAGGTTGTGCTGAGGGGTTCTACTCGTGCTGAACTCAAGAAGGTGAAACACGTGGTGCAATATGCAGTCTTTGCGGCATATCATTTGTCTCTTGAAACATCATTTCTTACTGATGAGGGCGCTAGTCTTCCCAATATGGAATGGAAACCTTCAAATCTGATCCCAGAAGGGATGACACTTTGTAAAACTGGCATCGTGACACCTGCTGATTCCATGATTACCACCAATAACAAAGAAGAAGTTGATGCCCCCTGTACTGATCTGGGATCAGCGGAGCTTTTGCTGGACCTCGGATTACAAGACTCCCTGTCTGAGCTTGCCAGCACTGAGCAGGATTACTTTCCTATGCCTGCTGAGCTTGGATACGAAGTTGAATACGAGGCATGTGAAGAGAATCTCCATGCCCCTGATGACCTGAAGCCTACAATTACAGGAAATCAACATCATTCCGTGCAGTCACGAAATCAATTGGAGGGCCATATGGGTGAAGTTCAGGTATTTAGTCCTGTAAATGGTGATGGTACTGAAGCTTCCAGTGAGTACTATTTAGGTAATGACAGTCACCAGAGCATATTAGTTTCATTCTCCAGCCATTCTTTGGTGGATGGTACTGTATGTGAACGGTCGCGGCTTCTTCGAGTGAAATTTTATGGCCCATCCGACAAACCACTGGGGAGGTATCTCAGGGATGATTTATTTGGTCAGGTAACCTTTTTCTTCACATGTTAATATTTATTTTCCTGAATCATTTCTCAAATATTCATGTATAGTTCATTTAACTTGTATTGGCAGTCATATCTTTGTGAATCGTGCAATGAACCAGCCAAAGCTCATGTCATACGTTACACACACCAGCATGCAATTATTACGATAAATGTGCGACACCTTCCCGCAGTTGAGCTTCCTGGAGAACGTGATGGAAAAGTATGGATGTGGCACCGATGCCTCCAGTGTGAACTTGTAGAAGGAGTTCCGCCAGCTACTGGAAGAGTGGTAATGTCTGATGCTGCCTGGGGACTTTCTTTCGGGAAGTTTCTCGAGCTTAGTTTTTCAAACCATGCCACGGGAAACCGTGTTGCAACCTGTGGTCATTCACTGCAAAGGGACTGCCTCAGGTTTTATGGGTATGCGAGAACATTTTCATTCCATTTTAATTTATTCCCTCTGGTTTCGAGGTATTCGAGGCTGCAGAAATGAAACGTAAATTTTTCGTGTTTGCCTCTTTACTCCCGTTGACAGGTGTGGCAGTATGGTCGCATCCTTCCTATACTCTCATATTGATACGCTCTCGGTTTACTTGCCGCCTTCAATTCTCGAATTCAGTAATCCTGGTGATGAAAGCTGGATAAGAAAAGAAACATACGAGGTGAAATTTGTAAGCTTTCCTAGTTGTTTTTATCACTGAATGTTGGCTAACCTGCTGCAATGGTTATGTCTCGCCTTTAGCTTTTGAGCAAAGCGGAAGCACTATATGCAGAAATTTCAAGTGTTCTTGGGGGATTTAAGACCAAAATCTTAACCGGTATGGATGAACTCGCGGGTGCAACTGAACTGCAGGACTACTTGTTGGAGCTGAATGATATGCTTGTCAAGGAAAAATATTATTATAAAGTAAGCACCTAATTCGAGGGGAAATGATATACACCAACCCCTTTTCACACACAAACTCCACGGCTCCATTAGTGAGCACACACATATATGTTGGTGTATGTGGGGTCCACTGTACATGAATGTGAGGGGTGGTGTGGAGGTGTGCAAGGGGGTGGTGTATAGTATTTTCCTAGTTCAAGCTTTGGAGGGCACTTTTTTTTATTGTAATCTTATGGGCCTATACTTCCCTTTATCAATGAAAATAAGTAAGTCTTTGTGTCATTTGAGATATTGCTTTCTATCCGGCAGGATTATGAACGAGAAATGCGACAGGAGGATCAATTGGCCTCAGACATTGTTGAAATAAACAATTGGAGACATTCTCTTCTGATTGCTTCACGATCTTGGAATCACCGGCTATATTTACTGGACTCCCTTCTTAAAAGAAGTTCTGGCCTGAAGGCGCCAAATGGCGTTGCGGGTCGAATTGGATCGAAAGATTCTGATAAAGCTCCCAAAGTTCATCAAGATATCATGCATGTATCCAGTGAAGCTGTACTATCCAGCAACGGGGGATCTTATTCTCCTCCTGTACATGAGCCTAAGAAACAGACGGGACCAGTGAGCAATGCTGTCAATGATTCAACGTTAGTTCGTCACCCGTCTGCTGGATCAATCCTTTCTGATAAGATAGATTATGCATGGTCTGGCGTCGATCAGATCGAAAGCAACGGTCAGTCCCTTGATGATCCAAGCATGGATGCTTCAGAAATTTCCATGACCGTGCCGAAAAATCAAGTAGAGAATCTCTCTCTCAGAAGAACGTTTGGACCGGACAGAGTGTATTCATTTGATTCTGCTCAGAGAGCTCAAGAAAGAATCAATAGAGGACTTCCTCCTTCTTCTCTGTACTTGACTACATTAAAATCATTTCATGCTTCCGGGGATTTCAGGTACATGGTCAGAGATCCTGTAAGCAACCTGCTAAGGACATCTTCTAATTTATCACCCCATGAGGCTGAAAAGCCAAATCTCTCCACAACTGGTTCTCCATATTTAATTTCTTCAGCATCCCTTTTGCCTGAAGGAGCAAGATTGATGGTTCTGCATAATGGCCAAGATGATGTTGCTCTTACTGTTTACGACAACGAGCCCACCAGCATAGTTTCGTATGCCCTTTTTTCGAGAGAGCATGAAGACTGGATTTTCAATAGGCCCACGGCTCCGGCTGAAGGAGAATCACATGTAGTAGGGCTTCTTAGCAAGGCGAACTCGATAGCATCTGACCCATCATCTTGGCAGTCGTTCGGTTCCACGGGGTCGGATTTCGTGAATTACAGAAATTACAGATCTGAACATCACAATGGCTCTCCTCATCTCCATATCTTTTTTGAGGATGAACTTTCTAATACAGCTGGGAAGGTGAAGTTTTCTGTGACTTGCTATTTTGCAAAGGAGTTTGATGCCCTTCGGAAGAAATGTTGCCCGAATGAAATGGATTTCATCCATTCTCTCAGCCGGTGCAAGAAATGGAGCGCACAAGGTGGAAAGAGCAATGTGTACTTCGCCAAGTCGTTCGATGAGCGCTTCGTTATTAAACAGGTAACCAAGACGGAGTTGGAATCCTTTGAGGAATTTGCTCCCGGATACTTCAAGTACTTAACGGAGTCTCTTAGTGCACAGAGCCCAACTTGCCTTGCCAAGATTCTCGGCATGTATCAGGTTTCAACTTCTCATCTTTTTTTTAAATTTTTTTTTGTTTTTATAGATAGATAATGTCGCTAAAGAGATTTGAACCAGACTTGTGAGGGCAATTGTCACTTAGAGGACTACGAGGCCAACCTTCTTTTGACACTTCTCATCTTGCTCTCCTGCTTGAACTGAGCTTTTCATGATCTCTTTCCCTACCTATGAAACTGTAACACAGGTCACAGTTAAGCATATGAAAGGTGGCAAAGAGATGAAGATGGATTTGATGGTGATGGAGAATCTCTTCTTCAAAAGAAACATCTCAAAGATTTATGATCTGAAGGGATCTGCTCGATCACGATATGTTTCGGACACATCAGGTTCCAACAAAGTACTGCTAGACATGAATCTGCTGGAAACACTGGGCAGGAATCCGATTTTCGTTGGAAGCAAAGCAAAAAGGAACTTGGAGAGAGCCATTTGGAACGATACATCATTTTTAGCAGTAAGAAGAGCTTGATGCCAACTTAACTTTCTTTATATCATTCATTTCATGACGAACCATTTCGTTTCGTTGCCGGTGTGTGCAGTCTGTCGATGTGATGGACTATTCATTGCTCGTCGGCGTGGATGAGGAACGCAGAGAGCTCGTAATGGGGATCATCGATTTCATGAGGCAGTACACTTGGGACAAGCATCTTGAGACGTGGGTGAAAGCTTCTGGCATTCTTGGAGGACCAAAGAATGCTTCTCCAACCATTGTTTCCCCCAAACAGTATAAGAAAAGATTCAGAAAAGCCATGACTTCATACTTCCTTGCAGTTCCGGATCATTGGTCATCCCCTTGAGGGGTTCCCTTTTGCCTCCTCCCAGATTCATTTTGTATTTGTAATTATGTGAGTTGCATATATCAATCAAAATTTGTGTGTATTATGGATCACTACCAGTACCATTCATTCTTTGGCAGTGATGTTGATGTCCTGCAATAGAATAAAATGGCAACTGCTGTTTTTGGTGTATGGAATCCTGCAGATTTTTTCAGATGCCAAGTATTCCCGACCGAATAACAAGTCTTATATGTCGGAAATTAATTGTGGCCATCGGATCGAAATCCGACAGTAACAGTGAACAGATGTAAAATTTTTGCATGTGCTACAAAATAGCGCGGGCAAATTTTTTAAAATGCCATCAATCGGTCTTCTAAAGACCGGTAAGAGACACCGGCCTTTGGAAGACCGATAGTTCGAAGAACCGGTTTTTCAATGACCGGACGCAATTAATAACGTAATCCGATGTAATTAAGCTCCTACCGGTCTTCCAATGACCGATACGTAACAACCGGTCATTGGAATATCAGTACGTTCTTTAGCGGGAAAACACACGTTTTTTGATGACTGATATGTTTCTGTAACGCGGGAAATAACATACCGGTCTTCACTGGTACAATGTAGCTACCGGTCTTCGGATTACCGGTGGCATATTTATAAATTGGACCCCAATTTTAGTATTCTCATACTCACAACACAACAAATATCCGACAATGAGCAATTACTATGATTCTGAATTTTACGCAGGTAGCGGGTCATTTGGAAATTTCTAATCAGCATGGGGCGATGTTCAACAAAATATGAGTGTCGTTGGAGATTGGGAACCACCATATAGTACCCAATCAACTATTCCGCCACCGACATCCACCATACCGCCATTAGAAAACAAAGATATTTTTTTAAATCCAGTAGCTGATTCAGTGGGGCCTGTCGAAGTTGACATTCATGATTCTGAACCTGATAGCGAGGATGATGATGATGAGGAGGATATGCGGTCAATCCGTCCTACACCGCGTCTCGATGAGATGTATCCCGCACCAATAGAGGGTGGATCTGCGCAGTGGCATCATGATGAGTATCCTTAACTAGGGGATTCTATGGATATTCCACCTGCTATGAGCACCAGTCATTTCGACGACGACATTGGTTTGCTCCAGATTGGTCAATTATTTATAGACAAAGCACATTTGCAGCGGGCCGTTGATAAATATCATGTTGTACACTCTAAAAGAGAATATTGTGTGTACAAAAGTGATAAGACGAGGTTGCTCCTGCGATGCAAACACATCGAGGAGACCGATTGCATGTGGCAGCTCAATGCGCGTTTCCGACTTGTTGGATGCAAGTGAAAAATTATCAAAATGCCATACTCCCACACATGCGAAGGTAGTGCGATTAATGAGTTTCATAGCGATCTCACGAAAAGCATGGTCGCTTAGGATTTGGTTGGAATAATAACCAAAAATTCAAGTACCCACTACTACTTGATATTTATTATTCATTAACATACTTGTATATTATTATATTCTAACATTATTGAGTTTTATTTATTAGCATTTTCGGTGCAACATGTGCAATTAATGATACAGTCTAAGTACGGATTTAAAGTCACGTATTCAAAAGTTTGGTTTACCCTACAGCGTGCAATTGAGATGGTGCACGGTACATGAACGTCAGGTGTCAGAAGTTTGCTCACGTACTTAACATATTTAAAGTACTACAATCCTACAAATGTGTACGACTTTCCTCTAAATGATACAGAAATTCCAACCCCAAAAGAGTTGGTCTACGTATTTTGGGTATTGCTGGTTACCAACACTGTAGGCCTGTCCTATTTGTAGACGGTACGCATCTCTACTGTCCTTATAGACAAAAATTACTCGTTGCTATGACTCAAGATGTCAGTGGCCATATTTTGCCCATCGGATTTGCATTGATGGACAAGGAGTCTAAGGCTTCTTGGTTGTGTTTTTTAGAAAGATTGGCACTATACGTGACACGGGACAGGCTGAGTTGCATCATTTCAGACAGAGGTACAAGTTGTCTGAGTGCAAATAACCGAATTCCAGCACTCAATGGTGAGATTGGGGTTAACAGATTTTGCCTGCATCATATTTGTGCGAATGTTCATACGAGATTTAAAGATAAGATTGTGAAGGATATGGTTTGGAAAGCTGATTCGGTGTTGAGTAAAATAAAGTTTCATGACCAAATGGAGCAGATACACGCTCGTAATCCTGCTGCACACAGATACTTGGAAGAGATTGATGTGGTTAAGTGGACGGCGTCTTACGATGAGGGACCTCGTTATGGTATAATGACAATGAATCAAGTTGAGTGTTTTAATGGAGTCCTCAAGGGTGCACGCCGTCTGCCAATCACATCAATAATTAGACAGACGCAGGAGAGCTGCATTAAATATTTTAGAGCACGTATGAGTGATTGTGCCAGGATAACCTCAAATTTTGATGCATGGGACGCTAAGGCAAAATGTTTCTTCGATACTTCAGCAAAACTCGCCACAATGAATGTGGCGGATCCTTATGAACTTATATTTGCACCTGTGAGACATATCGCGCAGGTGAAAACCTAAGAATCAGAAGAAATGACACGCGTCATACTGGCTGATTATACGTGTTCTTGTGAGAAGTGGTCGTATTTTGGCATCCCCTGCTCACACACGATACAAGTAATTTTACTTATAGCTAAACTTTATATTTTATTCATTAAAAAAATTAATCAAGCAAATTCTTGTAGACTTATCGGAAATATCGTGTGGATCCTATGATTTTTTGCATTCCAGAAATGATCATCGAAGCTCTTAGAAGGACATATTCAATGTCATTTCTTCCGTTGGGTACACTTCATGAGGTACCTGTGCCATCTTATATGCTTACCCATGCCCCTAATGGACAAAAGGTGAAGTCTAGTCCGAAAAGGAAAAAATCTGCGAAAATAGAATTACAGTATGGACTATGGAAAAGCGTCAAACCAATGCAGAGTAAGTATTAATTCAATAACATTTTATTTTTTTAAAATAAATATATATCTAACAATAACGTTTTATTATTTTTGTAGAAGAAACAGACTCCTCCACAAATGCAAGACGGAGGATGTTATGATCCTCCATTTTGATATTTGCAAACTTTATTATTAATAAAAACATTGATTAAAAAAAAATTGGTACTGGTCTTCCAATGACCGGTTGTTTGATTTTCCCGTCAAACAGCACGTACTGATTATTGGAAGATCAGTAGGAGCTTAATTACATCGGATTAACGTTGTTAATTGTGCCCGATCATTGAAAGATCGATTCTTCGAACTACCAATTTTCCAAAGGCCAGTGTCTCTTGCCGGTCTTTGGAAGACCGATTGATGGCATTTTCGAAAACTCGCCCCTATTTTGTGGCACATGCAAGAATTTTCCATGAACAGATCTTGTGGGTTAAAAACATGGGTTGGAGGGTTATAACCCGCAGGCCAAACTACTCGGGTTTCTCACTCTCTCCTGCACAGAATTGGTTCTTCAACAGAACTGGTTCTTCAACAGAACTGGTTCTTCAACAGAACTGGTTATCATGAAATTATGAATACCTTACCTTGAGACTCCTCTCCTCTGCTTTCGGATACACAGGCAAAAGGCATACAATAATGTGCGAAGAGAATCAGGAAAAACAGCATAAAGAATCAACAGAAACGGGTAACAGCGATATCGAACATCATGATTTCCACTCAGAAAAAATACCTAGACTCGGAAATTAGGGTCAAACATGATCATCTGCACCAGAAATAGCTAAGTTTTTAAACAATTTGGGTTTCAGAAAGTGAAATGTTGAGGGAAAACGAGAAGTTTGAACTCTACGATTTGGGTTTGAGAAGTTTGAACTTTTATCTCGAAAATCGGGATTTCAATTCTACAGCGGAACTGATGAGAAACCCTGATAGAAGAATTGCTGAAGTTTTTTGAAGGAGAGATTGAGAAAACGGGGTAAATTGGCCGGCGGGTTTATACACTCCGACCCAGGTTTCTAGCCCTCAAGATCTCGTGGCCGTCAGATTTCGATCCGACAGCTACAGTTAATTTTCGACATATAAGGCTGGTTATTCGGCAGGGAATACTTGGCACTTGAAAAATTCTATGGAATCGTGACTCTGAGAATGAGAGTGCAAATTATATCTCGAGACCGTCCTTTTGATAGTCGAAGGCGTTCAAATTATAAAAGAAAAGGTGAGTTAAGCATAAAGAGATTGGAGGAATTCAACACGGCTTTGCTCTTGAAATGGATAATTAAGATTTTAATGGGGTCAGGATAAGGTCTTACGTCATTACAAAGAGTATGGATTGTACATGAACCGAACCTGAACGAACGGATTTTTTTGAACTCGGAGGTCTTTTCATGTTTTACAAAATACTAAACAAAAAGTACATAAAATTATAGTCCACACTCAACTGTCCAAAAACTACAATATTAAGTCATTCAGACAATACATACAATGAATAAACTGTATAAATCAACCCTCCAAATCATCATAATAGTTCACAAATTATCATATACTCTTTTTTTAGCAAGGCGACTTATCATATACTCTAAATCTGCTTCTGTTAACAAAATAATATAATTAGCATTTCTATAAGGTAATACAAAAAAAACTCCATAGAATTTCAAAAAATAAATATACCTGTTGAACTGTGCTAGTATGAAATTAATCTGACCAATTTCATCAAAATTATTTGTGATAAATCTTCCAAAAGATCATACATAAATGATTAAGAATATAAGTATGAAACAACTAAAACAAAATATGAGAAATAATCAAATCACAATTTATGGGTTATTTGTTTGACTTAATCAAGAACTTTTTAGTTATTATTTGACATCTATTCATGCCTACTTATCATGTTTTGATGCACTACTAATCTTACACCAATATATAAGTTATTTGCTGAATTTTCCTCATCTTGGAGGCCATGAAAGGTGAATTTTTTAGCTTACATCTATTCTATAGGCTTATTCTAGATTGAAGAGTGAATATTTTTTAGCTGCTCATATTTGGCAAAGAAAGATGGAGTTTGAGCATGCCTTACACTATATTAGAGGACATGATCCGGGCTTATAAAAGTACTGTAGAAGTAGAACCCTCGACAACAAACCCTAAACCCGTGATCTATGAGTACAATTGTCACTCCATAACCACTAAGCCAATCCCGTCTTTGACAAACCCTTATTAGACTCTTTTAATCCAAAGTTGAGTTGTCGATGCATAGGCTGAACAACTAGAAATACACATTCAAATCCAAGCAGACTGCACAGTCAACCAGGTCGTGCTCTTCCAAACTGCAGGAATAATAAAACTCCCGGCACATTATGCCCTCTTCGGTACAAAAAACCTCAGCTAATAATGCTGATGCTGATGCTGATGCTGATGCTGATTCAGATCAACTCCACCTCCTCCGATCCTCTTCCTCATTCACAGGGACATACCATGAAGGCCGCCCCTTCAAGTTACTTAGCCTGTAATTCAATAGGATCTCTTCGTTTGAGATTTTTCTCGTTGCTACGAGAACGAGACTCTTGAGAACAGGAACGTCTATCACAGTGCTACTTGGCTTCCAGGACTTGAACCAAAAGCTTCCAAATTTCTTCATATTCACTTCTCCATGTCCAAATGATAGATTTGGAATGTAGGGCCTCATATTCCTGTCCGTCAATGGGAAGTCATAAGGACAGACCATAACATTAGGGCTCATATCCTTGGCTGGATGATTTGCAAAGTGAGCAAAAGCTAGAGGATTTCTTCTCTCCAGGATTTCTCCTTTACATCCGAATTGCGCACCATCTAAAGGCTTACTGAGCATCCTCCAAACTCGATCTGAACCCCCTTCACCAACTTTTGCGTCTGATACGGGTTTGGGAGAACATGATCCGTCCCATATTTCACGAGTTTCACCACCAGACCCCCAGGGCTGGGCATTGATTACGGTTCCATCATACCTTGTTATCAGATAAGGGTTTTGTAGATCAACTCTTGGGTATCCAGGAATATAACGATAGTATGCTGGCGAGTATGCCACACCAGGGTAGATAGCTACTACAGATCCCACATCAGCATCCCCATCCAAGAATAGACCTTGGCCAGCATCCTTGTGCTGAATTTGTGATGGCTTGATTTCAAGAGTATAACCAGTTACATCCCTTAGTTTCTGTGATAGCTCAGACCTTGTTAGAGACTTCGTCTTAGCCACAGCTACACCAAAGTATATGCCAAAAAAGTAGACGGATTACTCTTAATTCTTCCACAAAACAAAACTTTAACGAGAATAAATATTGAGATTATAAAGAACAGTAACACCCCCAATGCCATATGCTTTTTTATGGAGATGCAAGTCATATCTATAAAAACGCAAAGTTTATAATATATGTTACTGATATGACTCACTAGGTTTCCCATGTGCAGGAGCCATCCTGCCAACAGCAAGCCCAAGACCACTGCGCCGTGATGCAGTACTTTCTTGTGGAGACGAGCCAACTGGGTCATCAGTTACCTTTGAATCTGGGAGCAGAATGTCATTCATATATGTGGAAAATTTGCTTATTTGTGAATGAATATTTTCCTGAACTTGCGTCTGCTGTTCAGCCACGGATGCCTTTTCCGCCATGTCAATGATCTCGTCTGCATCTGCCTCATCGGCATTCTTTCCCAAGCGGTAGTAGCTGACAGTATATTCAATTTATTAGAACTGATGCAGAATTCAGAAGCAAAAACATATCCAAATATAATTTAAAATAGACCTATAAATTCACATGTGAGTCAAATGAGCAAACCACTACTACCAGTGAGAACCAGATTTCCACATAATGGAATTACGACTCAGAGAAGGGCCATTAAGAGAAAGAAACTGTTATTAAGTTCGGTTCTTACTAAAAAAACTGCCTCAAATTGAAAATGTTTTAGCTTAAAACCCATTAACGGCTTCTACCTTGTATATAGAAAAAGCCGGTTGATATCTGCCTCAAATTGAAGATGTCGGCCATCCTTAGCAAATGTAGGACTTTTAGCGAGCACTTTAACTGCCTAAAATTGACCGAGAAAGTTACAAATTCAGAAACTGAACAGAGATTAGCAGTTCACAGCTATAGAAAGTAAATTTAGCATAAATACTGAAAAGAACATTGATTTTAATTATTTCTTTTGTCCATCAGCACTCAATATGCCATTCGGTTGAGGGGTAATGCTAGTCCCGCGGTTTGTTGAATCAACAATGCTAAATCGAATGAGAACTACAGATGATTTTCCTCATTAAGACCATAGGACACAAGAATCACCTCTTGAAATTTTTGAAACAGAGAAGCTATCATTGGGTTGCCGCTGTTACTACAACAATCTCTGCTTCTTCTGCTGGCTTGAATTCGGACGTTGGATGCAGAGATCTTGGGAGGTCCTGTGGCAAGGGAAGACGTATGGAGGCTGATGTAATGTTCAGCAAAATCAGGGAGAATTTAGTGAACGTATATATTTGGGCCTAAATATAAGTTGTATTGGGAATCATATTAAGGTCCAAAAGATGGCCATTTTTATGTCCAAGGGCCCATATTTATTTGGAAATTGCTGCTCGTTGTGGTGAAAGGGTTGTTGGTGGGATTTCTACAATTTGTTGGGTTTTTTGACTCGTACAGGACGAATCCATCTGTTAATTGTTTATGGGTTCGTTTACTTGTAGGAATTAACTATCATTATGTGGGATTCGCGTGGAATTGATCGGTAATTCCATGTTTACTATACAAAAAAAACACATAGTGATCAAACCGGGTTCTGGAAATTGAAAACCGGGTAGCACGCGTTCTTGGAATTAACTTAGGATCAAGGGCCAAAAACTAATTCCACAAAAAATGTGGAATTAACCAATTCCATTTTAGACTTTTAACATCCACCCCTCAACTGTTCAACCAAATTACATCAAATTGTCATTATCATATTAATCACAATTTTATATTAACCTTCTCCAACCTGAAATTGATGAACGCAATCTGCATAATTGACGAACCTTAAAAAAGTCAATTCACGCTGTAAGCCGGGCGCGACTCAAAATTGAAAGAACCATGACTGGTAGTAAATTGTTTGCTTTATAATGTATTGGTGAACTGTACGATGAATACGAGCTTGATGAAGTTACTGAGTTGAGAAGACAAAAGCGTGCAACACCGCCAATATACAGTTTGAATGCAAAGAGGCAAAGACAGACTGATTTTGTGGATAGAATGACAAGTGGGTCGCCTTTAGAATGTTTTAACAATCTAAGAATGCACAAGAAATATTCAAGAAACTTGTAAACCTATGGGTAAAAGAGGGAGGATTAAAGGATAGTCGGTACACATGTGCTAGTACGCAGACTGTAATATTTTTGCATTTGCTGAGGCATCATCAGAACGTTATGATACTTGGAACAGACTTCGAAAGAAGTTTTAGACTTGGTGTGGTTGATACAACTGAAAAGTTTGTGTATGTTGCCAGCAGCTGGGAGGGATCTACCGCAGACAGTAAAGTGTTGTATGAGGCACTGACTTCAAGGTGCCACAAGATACTTGTTGTTCTGGTTGTGATACTTATTTCACATATGTGGTTGTGCTTACCTGTTCGTAATATATTCTTAATGTAAATAAATATTACTTGTATGATGGTGGATATGCCAATGATGAGGGGTTCTTAGCACCTTATAGGTCCACTAGATATCATTTAAAGGAATGGGGTCTTGGTAACAGGCGTCCACAAAATCCGAAAGAGCTATTCAATATGAGACACTCTTCCGCTAGTAATGTTGTGGAGAGAGCATTTGGGATACTAAAGAAAAAGTTTGCAGTCTCGCGCAGTTCTATATTCTATCCATTGAAGACTCAAAACAAGATATTGATAGTGTGCACAGTATTGCACAACTATATTATGCGACATCAATATATAGATTCATTGCTTTCAGACGACATGACAGAAAGTGGGAATCCGGATGCTAACAATATGAAAGCAGAAGAGTATGTAACTCAAATGGGAACAAGTGAAGCATGGACTCAGATGAGAGACACTCTAGCTAATGAACTGTGGAATGAGTTTCTAAGTACTCAGTAGTCTGCATTGTCCTATGTGAACATTTATTTGTAAACCTGTTCTATACTGGCTGCTGATATTTGACAGTATTTGTGTTTAACCGATTTGGTGTAATAAATAACAATGATTGTGTGTTATGTTTGATTTGCTAATCAAGACTATGAAATCAATGACTGCAAATGCACATGCCAAGAAAAAGTTATTCTTCAACTCATCCTGAAGTACAAGCAGTAACAACAGCGAGCAAGAAGCACGAAGATCACCTCAAAAACATTTTGCACAACTACAAAACACACACATTTTCTTTAGTCATGCTGAAGAAAAAGTACTAATAGAGGCAATGAAATTGTGCATGAAAGATGGATTCAGATCAGAAAATGGATTTCGAAAGGGCCTCAATGAAAAGTGTGTCTCCCTCATTGCACAAGATGTGCCGGGAAGTCATATTACCAATCGTGATGTCAGAACAAAATCAAGGCGTGGAAGACCGAGTACAATTTGCTGAACGACTATCTAAATCTCATTGGGTCTGTGTTTGACTCTGTTTCGATGCAGATCATAGTGGACCAAGAACTATGGAGCGAAAGGATGGAGGTATAGTGATTTGACTTTCGTTCTGTTATTTGTGTTTTAATGTTATTGATGATGCATTGTTTTACTTTTCCTCCAGGCTAGCATCAAATATAAAAAGTTGAAGAATAGGAAATAGACATGGTATCATAACGGGCGTGACATATTTGGTAACACAAGGGCAACTGTTGGTGGAATGTATGACTACAACGATGCTCGAAGTGCAACTGCAGATTCAGCAAGTAATGAGATTCCGTTTTATTTGGACTTAGACGAACAGTTGGACAATAAAACAGGCGAACAAACTGAAAATCCGCATGAAGAGACTAGAAAAGTGCCTATCAATGTGGAGGTCTCATCACCCCATTACATATCAGCAGACAAATGTCCACGAAAGAGTATTGGATGTAGGACACCAAAAACACCTACTGATGAAAATCCCAAAAGACAAGAATTTATGAATGCACTGAAATCCTTCAAGGTGAATCAAATGAAAGAGGGGAGCGTCAGGAAGATAATGGTTGCTGATCAGGTAATGTAAGATTTGACCTCTATGGAACTAGACAACATGGAGGTAGACCAGAAGATAAAAATTGTAGATGACGTTATGAAAAATCCTGCAAGGTGGAAGGTCATGTCGAAGGAACAGAAGAAATAGTGGATTGAATCTGTTCTATATGTTATTTCAGACGTGTAATCACCTTTATTTCGTAGTAGTAGACTGAATGTTTACTTGTTCTTTGGAATTGGGGGGGTATACAGTGACCTCCACCCTTGTTATTTATTATGGATGGATTGTAACAGATCTGTGAGCTATTAGATTATGTTTATTACTATATATTTGTTGTTATATATATTATGAAAACGTAAAAATGATGAACAACTAATACTGATGGATTGGAACACAGGTGTGAGCTGTTGGATTATGTTTGTGACTATAAATGTTATGCTCAGTGAGCTGTTTGATTATGTTTATGACTAGATAATCAACTATAAATGATGAACAGACTAAATGATGATCAGGATTCAGATCAGATTATGAACTCAAGTTAATCACAGGACTAAACCATCAACAAAAGATGAACTGAAACTGCTAAACTAAATTGAATTTGGAACCAAAGTCATCAGAACTTCACAAAAGCTTTACAAGTTTGAATCCTACACAAAAAGGGCAGCATCACCATTAAAAATAGATGACACAATTGGATTAGACCCGAAGCGGGGCATGTGATACTTCACAAGTCATCACCATCTTCGTCCTCCCCATCATCCTCATCAATCTCGTCTTCCTCATCTTCATCATCCTCTTCCGGATCAAAGGGGTAAGAGAAACGCACAACCATGGTTGATGTGAGTCCTCACTTTGCAGACAATCTTGTGAGGACTGGAATGAGATATTCGTGGACGACTGGTCAGGAGATGGTGGCCCCGAGCTATCGAAATAAGATAACCACTCGAAAGGATAGTCAGAGTCAATGGCTCGTTCCTTCCTTTCATTTATTGGCTTCATCTTTGATTTCTTCGCCCTGTCTTCAGTATTGGTCTCCTTGTCAAGCTTCCTTTTGCGCTCTTCATTCCTCAGACGGTCGTCTCTTGCCAAGAGCCCTCTCTGCTGTTCTATGGCCATCTCCCAACTTACAAAATCAACCTGGAATACGAAATATAGTAAGCACTCATATTGGCTCACATAAAAAATGGTATATTTACCTTAATACATTATAATTCGCCGAACACACAAATCATACAAACACATCTATCAACCTTCAACTATCACGCATGTATATAGGCCAACATAGTAGTGACATTAAACAAAATACAGCGTATAGAGTACGGGAACGCATCCATCAACCTTTCACCAGAAATAATTGCAAATAATTGTACATTTAATTCTAAATCTACCACCATGCAAAAAAAAGCATAACAAATACAAAAGGTGGTATCTTTATCAAAAATTTACTGCAACATCCTCGTCCTTCACGAGGATCTGTTCAGCCGAAGGCGCAGATGATTCTGGCTTGTCGACAACAGGTGGCAAGTTGTCTGGTACAGGGATAATAGCAGATTCCCACATATCTTCCGTGTTTTTTGACCCCGTAGAATCCGGCAAAACGTCTGTTCCAGGCACAGGAACCTTAGGAGAGGTCGGTATATCGTCGTTTTGGCCTTCCATTCCTTGGTCACAAAGGGTTGCATCTTGTTCTGGTGTATTCGAAGAGACAGAAGAGACTAGAAGGTGGCGATGCGACATATACCGCGAAGAAGGACATTTTGGTACTTTCACTTTATTTTTTAAATTGGGCCAGTTTTCTCAGACTGCAAGTAAACATGAGATTATTTTTTGGGGTTCAATTCCATTCCAGCCCAATTATTGGAATTGATGTAAATTGTGTGTTTCAATTCTAAGTTAATGTGAAATCTGGAATTGGACTGGAATTGAAGTAAACGAGCCTTATGGAACTAGCACAGATATCTGGGGTTTGACCGTGGAAAGGATTGTTTGGTGGAATGGAGATTGGTGAATTGAATAATCTGGTCGGATTAAATTCGACGATCCGAATTAGTCAGTCAGTCTTGGACGGCAGCAATTGAACGCAGGATAAGAAGCGGACTCTTATTTAGAAACGTTTTATATTGGATTTGCACTACATACAAAGAAAGAGTAAAATGCAATTTACACCTCTGTGATTTGGGGTAAAATCAATTTATCCTCTTGTACTTTAAAAACTAACAATTTACCCCTTATGATTTAAAAAAAAGATAACGCGCTCCATTATTTTATTTTAATCAAAATTAACAATAAAAGGACTAAAATATACTTAATTATATAATAAAAAAATTATAAAAAACTGTTTTATCTCTAAATATCATTTATTACTATTTTTAAACTATAAACTACCAAACTATAAAGTAGGGGTGGGCGTTCGGAATTCGGAATTCGAAATTCGGAATAGCCCATTTTTCATCCGTTCCGAAATTATTTCGGAAGCTAAACTCCAATCCGATTCCGAGCCATATT